>JAXGGA010006996.1:0-65670 GCA_038373865.1 Uloborus plumipes
CTTTTTTACTATGATCAAAAAATAATTAATCAAAATTAATAAATCAAAAAGCAAAGTTAAATCAAACCTTTTCTGTTTTATATCATTGGTTCTGAGTTAAATAAACAAAACCAGGTTTTAGTTTGATACTTCATTAGATGAATGAAACAAATTCAGAGCTGCAAGTGTCAAGGCCGTATGCAGGAAAAAATTTCGGAGGGGCCCAGTTTCGCACAATTGCCCAAACGCACATACAATTTTTGTGTGTTATGAATCGAATTTCTAGCTGAAACACGATGTTTGATGTGGGTTCTAGGGGGTCCGGGGATTTCTCCCCCGGGCAAATTTTTGAAAAAAAAGTTTTAAAATTCTGCATTTTGAGGCCTTGTATGGGGCAATTGGGACTTCAAAAACATGTTGGAAAAGTAGGCAAACAACAATCTCATAAATTTTCTGCATTACTTGGCAAAGTAAGATTAATCAAAGCATAAAAAAATGTTTCTCAACATTTAGCGACAGAGAGGAATTGCAAGGGAGGAGAAAAGATTAACACATTATCACTTGCTTCATCGGTTTGCCCTATAGTTACATAGTAATTTTCGATCAGTTCCCCAACTCACCGACAGACACAGCACTTAGTAACATAAAATAACCAATAGTATAAAACACATAACATTTTTTAAAAGAAATAGTGTAGAGATTTAAAAAATAATTAAAATGAGACTAACATTCTGGCCATTTAGTTAATTCATAGTTTAATTATTTGATAAGAAATAGGACTGAAGCATTTTAAGGAGTTTCAACAAGGTATTTAATGATTTTCAACGACTCTAGAACAGTTAAAATTCTTTAAAGCATTTCATTTGCACTTTCCAGTCTCTGACGTTTTAATGGAGTTGATTGGACAGTCTTATGAAATTGTTAAAACTTTGAAAGGCACATCTTTTTAAGATTAAAAATAGATATTAAAAAATACTTATAACGAGAATTTCTTTTTCAATCACTAGTACTGCTGAAAACGAAAAAGAATATAGGTAGGGTAACATTTTTTTCTCGTGCTTAACATATTAATAAAGGAATCAATTACAAAGTAACTTCTAAAATACTGAATTAGGTATTTAATGAATAGCCAGAAATGAAAAAAGTGAGTCACAAAAAATTATTTTTGAAAATATGCTACAAAAAATGCTGGAATATGATTTTTGCATTAAGCAGAATATTTTTTTAATCAGGGAGCTGAGTTTCACGCAACTTGATGCCCCCCCCCCCCCCATCAGGGCCTGATTACTGAATAGGCCAACTAGGCCGCGGCCTAGGGCCCCCAAATGGCTAAAATTGTTGTAGTCAATGCCTAAATTTGTTTTATCCCACGCATAAAATTGAAAAGATTCATTATGGGGGTCCCAAAAAAAGTATTTGGCCTAAGGCCCCGTGATATCTTAATCAGGCCCTGCCCCCCATTTGTGTAAGAAACTTTAAAATTCAAGGTTTACAGACATTTAACAAAGTTTTCAAGGTTTTTAAGCATTTGTAAATGGAATTTTTTTAAAGTAACTTTTGTCCAAGATTGGTGAGCGTCCAACAAAGCAGAGGGTCTGTGAATGTATCCGTTTTTGTGTGATCTTGTTGATTGAAGGTATGTTTAGCTATTAAAATCCCTCCAGGGTTAAAAATGCTTATAAATGGGGACCAACAAAGTACCCTATTAATTGAATCAGGGCGGTAAGAAACAATCTCAGCCTAGTCGGAAACTAGGGGCCCGGCGATTAAGGGGTAAAAGTTTTAGTGGTGTAAGTTTTAAAAGTTTTGTGGGGGGGGGGGGGCGCCGATCAAACTGACAAGAAGCTTGCCTTGCGCCTGAATTGATTTGGGAAAGAGAGCTGGAAGTGCTAATGAGTTGTTTTCAAGTATGTTTTGCAGCTAATGAGAATTTGAATTGTAATTTTTTTTTTTTTTGTACTTCTTTAAATTTTCACTCGTTTAATAGTTAAAAGGAAAAAAACTTTTTTTGCCATTTGAAATTAAAAAAAAAAAAAGATTTTTTTTTTCTGTTTTACATTATAAAATATTTCGGGTTTCGGGGGGGGGGGGGTTTCGGGCCCAGGCCCCCCCTCTGGATACGGCCTTGGCAAGTGTCTATCTTTGAATTTGTATTTCAGTCTGCCCTTTGCTTAGTTGCTTAGAGAAATCTTTGCTGAACAGATATAGAATTTTACTTGTGTTTTCAACTAGATTGTGTTTTAAAAAATATGATTTAGTATGGACGTAGCTATATGCAGTGTCGGCATGTATTAATGACAATCTATGGTATTTTGGAATGGTGTCTGAAGTCGACAAAGACGAAGGAGTCCTTCTAGTTAAATTTTTACATCCAAGTGGACCTTCCCATTCATTTAACTGGCCTAGTTCCAGGGTTGTTTGATTTTGTCCGGGGCGGAAAAAACCGCCGGAAAAAACCTGGAAAAAACCGTCCCGGACAAAATAGTATTTTGTCCATTTCGTCCATTTTGTCCACTTTAAAGAAAATGACAGTTCTTGATTAAAAAATCCAAAGTTTAAAAGCAATGTTTTAAAATATTGATTTTTTTTCAATGAGGTACTTGTTTTATTATCAAAATTAGCACACATAATTATGTATACCAACAAATATTTAATAAACAACAGATGCTATAAAAATATAGTATCTGTATAAAATAAATGAATATTAACGATAAGATTTAATGCTTACGAGAGCACACACCAGCAGTAAATAATTTTAAGATGTTTATTTTTTGTGAAGGCGTTTCATTGCCAACAATAAAAGTGTATATAAAATATAAAAAGAGGAAATGAAAATTTTAAAAGGTTTTAGTCTCAAAATATTAAAAGGTTTTAGTCTCAAAATATTAAAAACCCTATGAAATAAATATTATTTGATGACAAGAAAGAAAATTTTCCCATGAAATGAAATATGTTCCTATAATAACATTAATATATCCATAAAATAATGCTGTGTACATAAATATTTTACAACGGCGCAACATTCATTAAATCCTCAAAAAAAAAAAAAAAAAAATATCTTAAAATGACCAAATGAATCAAACTTAAACCAATATTTCTTGTAGCATCTAATGTATTTTCAAATACAAATGATATACATTTATATGTGTATTTAATTCAAACAAAATTTAACCATAGAATTTATGAGAAAATTTCATATAAAGTTTACTTTTTAAGGGATTTTAATGTGTTAAATAAATAGAAGGTAACAGAACACTTTAATTTTTTTTAAAAATATGTATTAAAGAAAAACACTTTTTTTTTCTATTTATCTACTTTAAAATAATGTAATTACACTCAATAGTTTATTCACAATGTTAAATTTTATTTCTTTCAACTAAAATTAGTTAAAAATCAATGGGTTAATTGGCATTCTTTTTTTTTGCATGAGATCATCCTTCTATTTTGGGAAAAAGGTAATGCAAGAGAGATACTAATTGTACATTATAACATTTTGATACATCAAACGTATAAAAAAAAACTTTTTTTTTTTTTCATTTCTTCCATTTTGTCCATTTCGTCCAATTTTGTCCATTTCGTCCATTTCTTCCGGCGCCCCGGACTTTTTTCAAAAAAGTGGACGAAATGACAACCCTGCCTAGTTCTGTTGATATTTGTGGAATTTCATTTCCTCATGTACTCAGTGTTGTAGAACCACCACATACAACTGGAAGGACACACACCTTTTCTAATGAATGTATGCTTTCAGTGGAAATTGAAATGAAAAACAGGCACATGTAGAAGGAATGAATATGGGTGATTCTACAAATACGGGAATATTTCTAACATGTAGAATTCAAAAAATTAATTTAAAATTAAAAATCTGAAAAAAATCAGCAAAGCACTTGATAAGTTACATAATTAAAATAGAATATCAGCAGAGCTTAAATGTTTGTATTCTATTGTATTTTTGGATTTTTATTTTTTTGAAGGCATATGTGAATGATAAAAAGGGCATGTGGCGTGGATGACACAATGGGTATGTGAATATAACACAGTAAGTATGTGAATAACACAAACACAATAGGTATATTAATGAAATTTTTTAACCAGTAAACTGTTAGACATAATTTTTAAACATTGTACTGTCATAGTTTGGCTTTTGATTCATCCACGTGTCTTAAATTGGGGCATGTGAATGACAGTAGAAAAAGGGCATGTGAATGACAAAACACAAGTAATTGTGTTCTCAAAAAGTCATATCTGAATATTTTTCGGCTTCACTTCGAATTAGAACCCACAAATGTAAGCCTTAGGATTATTCATTATCAAAATTTATTTACATGTACATTTTACATGCATTCTGTGGGGCATGTTAATGACAAAGATAAAAAACACTTGCCTTGAAAGTTGAGTTTAGCTTGCTTTTTATCAAAAAGTAATTGCAGAACAGCAAAATTAATCCTCATCCAGGAATAACTAAGTTCCATGCTTTGTTTTAAGATGTGTTGCCAGATTTTGGAATAAAACATTTCAGAGAAAAATATCTATACTTTTTAGACATATGGATGACTGATAATCGCTGGGACAAAGTTTAGATTAACTTTTAGAGATATTATTTTCATATTATTTTGCTTTTTTTGTGATTTACATCTTGCACACATTCATGTTTATAAATAAAAAACTCTCGAGAAAAAAATCACTTATTTTTTTTTAATCTATATTCCATTGATTGTGAAAATTGCACCTATGGGACAGGGCATGTGGATGACATTTCAATCTAATATCCTTTTTTTAAAATGAATAATAATTAAATATTGACGTTGTTGATAACGGAAATTATAGAACAAAAGACGCATAAAAATATTCCCAAAATAGTTTTTTATTAAATTAAAAACAAAAAGAGCAATCAGTATGGAACACAAATTTGCCCATTTTTGTAGAATCACCCATATAAGAATTATAAGCCGGTATTTATAATATTTTAGGTAAATTGCTTAGTCATAAATTACAATTGTATGAAAATTTCATTTTTATGTTGTCTTAAATTTTCAGTATGTGATATACAGTTCATTACGAGGTAACCATAAAAATTCTGAGGATAACTAAAACTAAAAACATTGATTCATTAAATTTTGTAGAGCATTAACTGTCATTTTAAGAAAAAGAACGATGAATTTTTCTTTGCACAGAAGTAAAAATAATTGAAAAAAGTCTCACAGTAACTTTTTTTTTCAAACATGGGGGGGAGGGGGGGGGATATCCAGAAAGTGCTAGAAATAGTATAATCAGTGGATTAGTGTCAAGCTAAACTTTAAATTTTAAAGTTGTCTCACCACAATCTAGTAATCTGTATGAGTCAATTGTTGTGTGGAAGTATTAAATTTCATGATATCATATTTCCAGAATTTCTCCAGTTTAAACTATTTCAACTGAAAAAAAATCTTTAACATTAATTATTATGAGTTTGAGTTCAATATTCAACATACTTCATGTTTAAATTTTTGTTGTAATTGATGACAATTCTGTTTTTAAATAGGAGGGAGAACTTATTTGTATGATGTTTTATGTTTTTCTCTTCTAGAATAAGAAGGGGGGCGGGGGGTAGAATCCCTCAAATACCCAAAACAATTTTTATGGGATAAATTAGAGTACATATTCATGATCATGTAAAAAAAATTATGATTTTTAAAGATGACCCTCATGTCGAAATTTAAAATTTTGACAAAGCCTTTTTTTGACAAAAAAAATTCCAAAATTTTCAATTTTGAAAATTTTTTTAAAAAATTCATGTAGACTAAGACTATTGTAGTTTTTTTTTTATTTACATACTCAAAGTATTCACATTTGCTGTAAAAAAATTTAAAAAGATTAAACCATTAGTTACCCAGGTACAATTTTTTTTTCATAAGCAACATCAGCTCAGTTTGCGTGTCTCGAAAATGACAAAAAATGCAAAATCGCAAAATTTCAACAGGCTATAAAATCAAAACGCATCGAGATAGAAAGAAAAAAATTTAGGGGTTTGCGCATGACCACAAAGGAAGGAAGTATACCAAGTTTCATCAAAATCCGAGATGGTGGGTGTTAAAATCCCATTTTTGTGGTTGAATTGACGTGGAATGACCCAGCAGTGGGTTTTAGTTCCGACTTCTCAAAAGTCGAAATTTTTGTCAATAACTCATTAAATTATTTAATAATTTTGGAATTTCCCTGTTGATACATGAGGCATTATGAAGAAAGTTCCTAACTAACAGTAGTAATCAGGGGTCTGTCCAGGATTTTTCACAGGGTCCGTTTTTTTGTGAAAAACTAAATAATTTTGTGAAAAATCTAATAACTTTGTGAAAATCAAACAATTTTGAAAAAAAAAAAGCAAAAAAAAATTTTTTTTTTTTTTTAATTTAATAAAAAATATAAAGAAATTTCATTTATTTTCCTCTTGAAACAGCGTATTAAACATCAAAAATGCGAAAAATCCGATTCCTGTAGCGGATGCAAAGAGATTGCAGTTTTCAAAGTGCATCAAAAGCATAAAAGCGGCATAAACGAGTTCATTTTGGGGAAAAAATTTCACAACGGCATTTTAAAAGTCTATGATAAACATATTATTAATATCTGTTGACACGATTGAAAAATAAAATGAAACGATCCATCCAGCGTTTAATATTTAAACTCATAAAAGAATAGTTAATTTTACTTTAAAAATTATAAAATAATGATCTGAACAAAAAATAAAGCGAATTTTCATTTATTGGCCTTTTAATAAAGGGTAATTAGCTTGAAAAATAAGTAAAATTTGATTTTCATATCGGATGCAGAGGCATTTTTCAAAAGGAAAACGTCAGAAGTATAAAAACGGTAAATAAAATAATTTATTAAAGTCAAATAATTTTAGAATTACATTTCTTCAGGTTTATATGATGAATGTATTTTATAATCACCGACATATTCGCCCAAAATTCGGAGGAAAAAATAGGAAAGTAGGGAGACATAGCAAAACAAACAATACAGAACTTCCAATATTAACAGATGAAAAGTACATAAATTATTCCTGAATATAACTAAAACACCACCCTTGTAAGCATCAAATAATAAAATAATAATAATAATTTTCTGCCAAAATAAGGTCAAAAGGTCGCACCAAAAACGTCAGATGACGATAAGTTTAAATAGCTGGTCACTCTATCAGAAGCAATCCTATTTTTTCTCCAACCCTAGCTATCTGTTTGCAGTTCTAAGTCCATTTCGCAAATAATTGCAATTATTCTTAATTCCTTTTTGTTTAAGTCAAGAGCTGGGGGAAAAAATCCTTACTCTGCATTTCCAGAGAAATCTATAACAGCAACATCGCAGCAAGCCATTTTTATTTGCATATGATAAAACAAACAAGCAGAACTATTAAAGCAAAACAACTACCTTTTTTAAGTTGTTAATTTCTTTAAAAGAAGCTGGAGCATAGCAGGCAGGAAGTGTGCCGACTTTTTTTTTCCGGCAAAAGTGGCGGATAAGCCTTCTTTAACTTCAGAAAAGGCCCAAAAATTATAGGTTTTTACACAGAAATATGTTATGAGTTATTTTGATTTTAGATTTGCTTTTTGAATAGATAATGGGTGAAATGTCCGTTTTGTTTGATCAGCATTTTGTGAAGAGTCCGTTTTACTTGATCGTATTTTTGTGAAGGGTCCGTTCTGCTTGATCGTATTTTTGTGAAGGGTCCGTTTTGCTTGATCGTATTTTTGTGAAGGGTCCGTTAATGGACCCGAATTTCCTCTGGCCAGACCCCTGGTAATCAGTAGAAATGATTATTAGCCAAGCCAGATAAAAAGGTCAATAGATAGCCAGGAAATACAAGTTTTCACTATATTTTATGTTTTTTTCCCCCCTACTAACTATGGTGAAAAAATTTTGCTTTTATTTACATAGTCATTATATATTTACTTTTCTTCATAAATATTTGTGACACAAATTTACTCTTAAATTTAAAAATTTGTCTTTTAGCTCTTACCTATACCTGTTCCAAAATTTATAGTTTTTTAAATTTAGCAACCCTGATGTCTAGATACATTTGCTATAGATATGTGTGCGTCCTGATAACTGTTAATTAATATTAATGACAAATGTTGATTGTCTTTAAAATATGATAATGAAATTTATTTTCACGGAATCATGATTGAAACCAAGGCATTGTCTTACTAAAGCAATTATACTTAGTCCCTGCACATCAGGTTTCGAGAGAAAAAATGGATGGGGGAGCAACCACTTTACCAAGTGGTTTTTTTTCAGTGGGCCCACCCTAAAAAACTCCGGTAAATGTTTTCGAGCTGCTCCTGCTTCAGCAAACCCTGCTGTGTATATTCATTCTCATACCTGTTGCTACTTTTGAGTTTTTGCCGATACTTTAAATTTTTAGCTTTTATCTTCTATACTGAAATTATGTAAAATAGTACTATAAAAATGCTCATTAAAATTTGTTTGAATTTTTCTCTTTTGGAAATAAAAACTTCTTTCAGATACATTCAATTATTAAATAATAAGTGTTTTCAGTACAATTGGGCCATTCGATGAAAAAGCCGCCATTTTGTCCCACATGTGACTCTCATGTATTTTAATAAAAAGTAGTAATTTAAAAAGATAACTGACATGTTTTTTGGCCTAAGAAGTCCCACACCAGTTTGTGATTTCTTAACTAACAATTTTGTTCATTGCCCTTTAAAATTACTACTTTTTAATGAATTAAGTCAGTGTCACGTGTGACAAGATGGTAGCTTTTTCGTGAAATGGCCCCTTGAATTTTCTATCGAATGTTATTCTGCGAATTTTTAATATATTGTACAAATCTTGCAAATGCAAGTTTTAGAATTATGCAATGTTCGGCATGCCAAGTTAACAGCTCTGTCTTTTGCTTTAAATTTTATGATAATTTCAATTTATATAACCTGTTTAAATTTTTCAAAATTAAGATTTAAATAGGGCATCATGCTTTTATGCCATAAAAATTCTTAAATTTCCTGTATTTTTCTTTTCAGATTTCCCAAGATGTCAAATATTGCTGCTCGAAATGTTTTGATTTGTATTGTTCCTGCTGTTATTGTTCTCTTTTCTGTATACTGGTTTCGTAAGAAGAAAAAACTAAAGCAAGACACTTTTCATGTCTCTGATCCTCAAACAAGAGAAGAACAAGATATTGTTTTAGATTCGCAAAGTAGTATCTTAGACTCTTCAGCTGAGTGCAGCTCAGATTTTGCTAATACTCTTTCAGATGCTAGTAGTATTACGTCTCCCGAAAACTCCATCAGAACTCCTTGTAACTCTGTACCTGGAACTAAAGTCAAAGATGCCTTTATTAAAAACACTAGTATCTCATCCAATAATGTTAATCATTCAAATCATGTATATGATTTATTTGCATTCGCTGATGATTTGAACAGTTCTGGTGTTAAAAAAAATAATGCCAGAAATCTGTCTAATTTTTTTGATGAAACTCATGAGCATGAAAATAACACTAGTACCATTTTATCAAATATTACTGCTAATTCACAAGTAAAGGTTGATGTGACTGAGATACGACGTACAACAGAAAATCAAAGCCTTTTTAAAAATAGCTTTGATCATTTGACATTTAAAAGAAATGATCCTGGTAAAAATGAGGTAACTTTACTCCGTGATGATGCTGATGAAAATAAACAGTGTGTTGATCAAAGTAATCATATTAGTAGTGCTCTTGAATCTTGCATAGAAAAAAATGAGATAAAGAATCATCACACTGGTAGCAGCGTTGTAGATTCAAATGACTTTTTATCAGATTCCCAAGAATCTAGCCCGATTGCACGATTTTTAGCTGAGGTGGAAAGTAATTCTAGTGTTTTTGATGACAACAGTTTCAGTGGCTTTAGTGATGATTCCGAGAATCAAATTTTAAAAGCCAAAGATAGTCCTTCGAGTGTTCTTGATGAGAATAGCATTGCAAGTAGTACATATGAGGATCTTGAGAAAATCAATTTTAATGAAGATCTTTCAACTTTAAAAACTCGATTAGATGATTTGCTTGCTGTGGACAAGGTTTCCCAAAGTGACTCAAATTTGAAAGATGCTAATATTGAATTTATTTTAAAAGAAACTAAACATTCTGATTCACCCGAAATTGTCCCAAATCAAAACACCAGCTCAAATTCATCCTTGAGTGCATCTGCTGAAGATTTTCATTCTAATGTTTTACAAGACTGTAAAATAGAAGCAAATATTTCTAAAGGCGATTTGTTACAGACAGAGAGGAATGAACCATCACAGTGTTTAGCTGATCACTTATCTACTGCAGATACTGTTCAAACTGAACAAAACAATGCTGCATCTTTGCAACTATGTGAAAATAAATTGTTAATTAATTCTGATGGTCAGAATCAGCAAAATGTTTCTACTATGTCTTTGCAACAGCTTAATGAAAGTGATAAATCTTGTGTTAGTAACTTTGATGATAATGGTAACCAAAGTGAAAAGGATGGACTAAATCAGTCCAAAGAAGAATTTATTTCATGTGATATTAAAACTAGTGACAATTCCCCATCCATTACGCACCAAAATTCAGAAGATGTAGTGACATCAGTTGTTACTGAAACTAGTGTAGATAATTGTACTTTTAGTCCTAAAACTGATAATTCTTGTACAAAGCAAGATAGTTCTTACCTCATGAATAGTTCTGTATGTACAGAAGATCCACAAATACCTTCAATGAACATTGAAAAGCATATGAAATCAAACTTTGTTTCTTGTAATGTGCAATCAGAAGTTCCTTTTTCAAGTTTAACTATCAAAGCTCAAGATAGTCATGAGGTAAGTGATGTATTATTTGCAAAGATTCTGTAGAAACTCTTTTGGCCAAATATTGGTTGTATCATTGAGCTTATAACACTAAGATTAGAGCAAACTTGACGTTCCGTTTTTGACCCAAGTGAGTATGGCAAAAGATTGCTCTTTTTGCATTTAAAACTGAAGTTTTATTTATTAAAGTGGTTTGCAATGCATTTTACGAGTCCTCAATCTGCTTAGTTAGTAATGCCAAAAGAGCTCTTTTCCTATTAAACAAGATGTTTTATTATGCAAATAGTTTTGCCCAACTCCCTGGAAATTCAGACCGCGAGCTTCAGTGTTGAAGTATGGGAAGTTCTCTCTCTTAGTGTTATAGCTCAATGGGTAGGTAGTATATACTTGGCCAATTCTGACTAGTTATGAAAAATAGTTGTTTGCAAGTAAAGTATGAAGGAAAAATGGTTCAAATATAAATTTATAGCATGTAACATTTGCTGCTGCTTGATAAGGTTGGTATGTTTTTGCTGAAAGTGAGGGAAAAAAACTGAAAAACCTTCCTGGTAAAAATACCTTTTTACAGCTTTTTTCTAAAGTGGGAAAAAGAGATAGCTTTATTTACAGGGATGTTTCTATATTTTTGCTAACTTTCTCCTTAAATATTTTTTAACTTCGAATATTCAATGTATCATGGCAGCAGGAATCTAAGTATTAAGATTGTACTCTCTCAGTAAAATGCTTTTTAGTCAACACTATCAATGTAGGATAAAGGTAAAGGGCATCAGTGGCGTAACTACTCATTGGTTTCAGGGGGGGTTATATTTAAAGTCCTCACGAGGTTTTAAAAAAATGGTGGGGGGGGGGGAGTTGGCAATCCCTTTCTTTCCACACTTTGTATGTATCTGTACATAGTACACACTTAAAAATGCGAACTTCCGAAATTCGAAAAACCGGACAGCTTTTTAAAGAGTAACAACCTCTAACACTAGAATTGTGCTGTAATCTTAAGAAATATTACTGCAGAAAAATGGACAGGGGTCCGCCCCCGGAAATTTTTATAAATTGTACCTCTAAAAACTCCATTCTAGACTATCTTGGTGATGTTCGAGGAGAGGATGTTCGATCTCTTCTTCAGTCAGTAAAACATGATTGCCGGCCATTTTTAACAATGTGAAAGGAAATGATAGGATGCAGAAATTCTTCCAAGCAATTTTTTCGAAATTTAAGTTCCAAAAACGCAATTTTATACGAATTTCGATTATAATGGAGGGTTTGGAGGCCCACCTCCGGTATTTTTTCATCTCATTTTTGCATTTTTTGGGCCAACGTTTTTGGGGGGGTTGTCCCCAAAACACCCCCCATAGTTACGCCACTGAAGGGCATTGTAAATAACAATCAAATAACCTAAATGCCATTCTAAACTTATTTCACTAATAAATTCTCAGGGATTCAGATTTTTTGCATATAAGTTTTAAATTGAAATTCTGCCCTTTTTAAGAATGTCAAATATTCAAAATGCTGGCTCGCCAGCCTAAATTTATTTGTTTCAATTGTCAAGTTTTTTAATTCATAACAGTTCTAGTTAGTATTTTACCTATGTATTAATAAATATGTGAAATCTTTGAATCAATTCCTGTTGTACTGAATAGGAAATTTATCTATTACATCTTTTTAGCTCTTTTCAAGAGTTTTAGTAGCGAGTTCAACCTTCATTAATTTGATTCGTTATTTTTGTGAGGCAAACATAAGCTCTGTTGTGAGATTTTTGCTTTCATCTTAAAATATTTCTTTTGCAGATAATTTGAAATTCAGATTCAAAAGCTACTCCATAACTCATTACCATTTTAATTAAATGTATGCGCAATATTTCCAATGAAGAAACTAGTTTAATATGAGCAATGAGGCTTGTATATTTTCCAAAAGCGATTAATGATTAATGTATACATAAGCGATGCACCGATAAGCAAATTGGCTGATTACTGATTAATCAGCTAATTAATGATAAGGATGATTGTTTTTCTACTACTACGGATTTTACCATCAGTTTTTTGTCTCTTATATAATTCCGAGTTTAGAAATATAGTAAGTAAATTATTTCTGAGAGAAGATTTTTTTTTTCCATTTTCCTAGTTTTTTCACAAAATTATTTTAAATATTTTGTCAAATTTCTTTTAACCAATTTTCATATTATTGTCAATAATATTTTTACATATTGTTAGTTATGTTAACTGAACATAAAAATTGCAAAAAAAAAAAGGGGGGTGGGAGTGAGTGTGTGGTAAGCACTCCAATTTAGGAGTACCATTAATTCATATTTTTTAATAATTAGTAGAAATTTAATTCAATACTTTTATTCTTTGAAAATTAGAGGTTATCTTAAAGCACTGTGCCAAGGAGAAAACTATTGCCACATGAGAAATGTTACAACATTGTCTACGTATATTTATTCAAAGTAGAAAAATTAATTTAAAAAAAACTTTATAACTGTGATTATTATCAAGACACACTGCAGTGTGTCAGCCAAGTTCGCGCTGCACATCTGCTAGTGTATCTTTACACAAACCATTTCGGGCTACTTTCGACCCCTCCGCTTCTCAAGAACTACTTCATCTACATGCTTTAAATTTTGTAAGTCTATTAGAGTGACATAGAATACCTATAATCCTAAATTTCATGAATATATCTCTTTTAGTTTTAAAGTTATTAAGATTTGAAAAGTGAAAATATGGCGATTTTCTTATTTAGATTATACACTCACTCATCAAAATGTTTACCTACTTCCAAGTGTCTCAGAATCTTAAAATTTGGCATCAAGGTATATTTCCATACACTAACTATGGGAAAAATCTAAAAAGTTCAAAAACTACATTAAAAAAGCAAGAAAAGAAGCATTTTTTTATGAGTATCTTGGCTCCATTTATAAATGGTTCGTCAAACAAAGCTCCAAAATGCTTGTAAAACGTTGCCAAAAATAAAATACTTAAGGTTAAAATCAAATATTTTATTGTAAGCTGTTTCAAGGCTTAGTTTGCCTTGACAGTAAATTAAAATGGTTTATCAAGATGAAATAAATAATTCGAATTCTAGAGATTGACTATGCCACCTTGCAGTGACTTAAGATATTAACCAAGTAGTTAAAATTTTCTATTCCTCTTTTAAGAAAATATAGGGTAAACACGAAGAAAATTTACTTATTTCGGATGTCTTATGTTCCAAGCAAGGTACTTTTGCAGTACTTAAACTTTATAATATGGGTAAAAATGCATCAATATTGCTACATTCGAACGTTGCTGAAAAAAATCTTTATCAGTAAGTATACCGCTCTTCAGTCTTTTAACTCAAATGAAAATATATGTATGTATATGAAAAACAAATGAAGGACAGTATTTATTCAGTAGTGTATTAATTTGTGTCTAAATAAAAGCATAACCGTTACTTCGGCTTTTCAAAAATGCATGATATCCGAACAAAAACATAAATGAAAAAGCAGCCAAGTTCATTTGAAACAAAGTTTGGGCAGTTTGAAGCAGCGGTGCCACCGACAAAGAAGTTGAAATCTAACAGGCTCCAAGTTCTATAGCTGTTCTGTTAACTACAGTCGTGAGAGTTATTGAAATGTTCATTAATTTATTTTAATAACATTTCGTTAGTTCCTTTCATATCGGCTTCGGAACTGGACAAGTTTTAATCGTCATGAAGTTATGTTCAAAAAATTCCGACTTCCGTCAGTTAGAAATGAACTTGCCAAGCTCCGAAGCCGATATGAAAGGAACTAACGAAATGTAATTAAATAAATTAATGAACATTTCAATAACTCTCACGACTGTAGTTAACAGAACAGCTATAGAACTTGGAGCCTGTTAGATTTCAACTCTTTTGTCGGTGGCACCGCTGCTTCAAACTGCCCAAACTTTGTTTCAAATGAACTTGGCTCCTTTTTCACATTTATGTTTTTGTTGGGATTATTATTACAATTGATAAAATTATTCATCATAGTGGCTTGGTGAAGGTATACTTTAAAGATTAATATTTGAAAATAATTTTTTCTGCCGATTAATCGTTCCGATTCTGCCATTTATTAATAATAGGTGCATCCCTAGTATATATCTCTAAAATTATTCATATTTAAAGTGTTTTTAGTTTTAAAAAACCTCTAGTTTCTCTTTAAGGCTTTCACATATTTTTTCAGGAACTCACAATCAGCCCTGTATAGCACTAAAAAACGAGATGTATATTCTGCAGTGATATTTGTTATTATTTAATCTAGTCTTCTTGAAATACAAAAAAAAATCTTTTTTGATAATTTTTTTTCATTCTTTTAGCCCTCTTTGAATCTGCAGAAAGTAGACTCTTCTGAAGGCATTAGTTCAAAATTGCCTAGTAATTCATCTGGTCCATATGTATATGAATTCGATTTGCCTCAAGAACTCTGTGGTCGTTTAATCGGAAGACAAGGCAAACACGTTAAAAGTATAAAAGAGAGGACCAATTCAAATGTGTTCATCAAAAGGCATCCTTATGATCCACAATTAAAAACAGTTGTGGTAGAAGGTATATGCTCTTTAGTACTGATTATAACCTCTTATGTTCAAAATGTGATTCTACTTCAATTGTATTGCATAGCTTTCTGTATGAAACTTATTTTGCTGAATGTGTTTGCATGCATATGCTTAATTTTTACTACAAATTTGTTTATTCTAATTTTCTTGAATTCATTATTACTTAACGCTACACTAAATGTATTACTTAATATTTTCTCTATTCAAAAGTATTTAAATAGTTCTCTACTAATTCATAAAAGTGTACAAGGCAAAAAATAAAAAAACTATATAAAGGTGAGGCTAATATTAACAATATTCATCTAAATAAGACTTCAAATGCAATGTAGATGGTATTTTAATTTCCAAGGAAAGGATTATCATACTCATGTCATCAAACAAATTATTTTCAATATATAGAGTAATTAAAACTTCATTAAGATAAACTGTGCTGTGTTATAAATATTATAGTTAATGTACTAAGAAAGGTAATTATAAGATTAACTGAGAAATAAGTAGTAACATCTTGTCCCAAAACACCAAAAAAAAAAAAAGTTTATTCCAAAAATTGATTTTATTAAAAAAAAACTTATAAACCGTCAGGGGGTTAAATTGAAAGCAGCATTAAAAGTACAAGCAGTAATTGTGTAGTATCTAAAATTGTTATTTGCGCTTCTAATGTTAATGCGTAATGTTATGCCCAAAAAAAGATTTTTTCTTTTTAACTGTGCATTTTTTAAATTAAATATTAAACAGAATTGTGTTTGGAACATTTTAAAATTTATTATGCTGTTTTAGAATGTGGGAAAAATGCTGAAAGATGACTAAAAAATCAAATATGACTGTATGTGAGAACTAAGAAAAAATTTTTTACAGTTCAACAACAATTCAAATACAAAAAAGAAAATCCTTAACCATGCCGATAACTAGTTCTTTAGCCAAGTAAAACTTGAAAGAGGATTGAAGCTATTACTATTACATCCATAAATTAGCTGTCTGCTGCTTCAATATGAATGGGTACAGGTACAACTAAAAAAAAAAATAGATTTCAAACAACTCTACTGTTTTTAACGAGAGACTCCCTTTTTTACTCTTGTCTCCCCGTTTCCCGTTTTTTACCATTTTCTCCCATTTTTTTAAGCTAATTTTTTTAACTCATAAAAAAGCTCAAATTTGTGTATGTTTCTTCAATCAATCATAAAAAACAGAACAAAATCCAGCTTCATTAAATGAGCCACATTATCGATCTGCCGTTTTATGAAATCAAAACTGTTTAGAACAAACTTGATTCATATAAGTGCCAGCCACTGTAGTATCGTTCTGGTTTTTAAGCAGCACTCAGATATTAAATCTCTTACTTTACCCTTTTTTTTTTTTAGTTTTCTTATATACTCCCCCCCCCCCCCCCCCCTCTCCCATCACACGTGGAAGGGAAAAAAGTAGTTTTCAAGCTACCTCCGATTTTTGCATTTTCAATGTTTGCTATACTTTGTCAAAAAGGCAAACAAATAATTTCTTTTTGTTTTTATTAAATATTTGAAATAATTTTAAACAAAATTCTATACTCTTTGAGAGTCAAATGGCAATAGCTTAAATACTGGATCTCTGGCTGAATTTTATGTTTGTTTCAACTATGTTATTTTAAGCTTTTAACTCATACATAACATCTTTAGATAGTATTTCGCTTCTGCATTAATAAATATGAAATTTTTAACTCGGGTTATATTGTATTTGGGAGGACTTATGTGTACTACATCCAAATAAATTATTTTCAATATTTTCAGTAACAAATGCAACTATTATTACTTTACAAATATTTTTGCACGACAAACAGTAATTCCGTTAGGCTTTTGCTTTTTCCTTGAAATCATGTATTGGAGATAATTTGTATAATACCAGCTCAAAAGTAACATGATTTCTCATTTAAAATTTAATGAAATGTTTACATAATATTTTGACTAAGAACTATTGGAAATGATTCGAATATATGAAATGTGTTTCGCTTGTTTATGAAAGGCAGTTAATTGTTATATATGTATTGTTATAAAATTATGTATGCCCAAGTCAGGTTTTAACAAAATCCCCCCTCCCCTCCCCTACACATACACATTTTCTCTTTAAAATTTTGAGGTATTTTCCCATAAACTAACAATTATCCCAGGAGAAAGATCCGACTGTGTTGCTTACATATGGAGGCCTGGGTGGGGGGGGGGGGATACACCAACCAGTCTCGTAAGCAGCATAATTGTGAACCTTTTAAAGTAAAAGAATATAAAGCAATTTTTATGCGCAAATAAGCAGAAAAACTACGCACACGCACATGTGTTTCGAAGTTTCAAGGAACTCCTTTTTCAATGGATGAAAAGACTCTGGACAAAAGGTGCTTCTGTACCTGTATATTCATTATTAATATGTTGCTGTTATTATCATTATGTTATTTACTTTACTATTTTTATTCTTTTAAAAACATCTGAGAGTTGATCTATTACCAGGCATGTATAATCAAATTGTCCTTCAAAGAAATGCCCCTGGTGGATTTTTGCAAAATGAATTTTTGTGCATTTGAGGACAATTCTTTTATAAGTATATTTGTTCTAAAAAATAGCTTTCAATCAAGATTTTGTAACAACTGTATTATTACTCTACAGCCGTGGAAATCATAAATGTTTTGCAAAAACTTCCTTTAATTATACATCCAAATTAAGTCTGTATCTACAACATTAACATTTTTTCCTTTTGCTTAATTTTCCCATTTGTCTCTACTTAACATACTTCACATCCTGCTCATTTTTTATGTTCTACGAAAGTCATTCCGTTTTTAATGTCTTTGAGAGGTACAATGATGATTGTTTTACCTTTGTAAGGTTCAAATCTATTTTAATATTTGGGTTAGTAAAAACTCTAAGCACTTTAATAAGTCAACAAATCCTTTAACTTGTGGACTTTCACGGTAAAAGGTCTTATTTTTATAATGAGTAAAAAAGGTTAGTATTATTGGCTGACATTTTACACTTTTCGTCAGGGCCATTAATCATATATGTAGTTGTGAATTCTTAAGCAGCAAAATTCTGTTCATTACCATTTTAAATCAATTTTAAATGAAATACATGAACTGTACAAGATCTGTTTTCCCTTGAAATGGCCCAATAATATTTCTAAATGTCAAAATTTATGCAATACTTCTCAAATATTGTAGAAAAATTTGAAATTAAAGTATCTGTAATATTTCTACCTCTATGAAATTCAGCTAGCATTAAAAATTAAAAATGTATGAAGCTTTAAAACGTTTTGTCTTTTAATACAGTCGAATCTTGTTAAAAAAAAACTCCAAGTGGCTTTTAAAACCAATTTGTTTTATTCAAGAAACAGTGCACTACAAACCATAGGATGGTATCAAAAATGTAGCTCTTAGCAGTAATTAGTTTTAAGCGTGCTCGAATTAACGAGGTTCGACTGTATGTGTATATGTATATAAACAGGTAGAAAAACTTAAACTTTAAATAATGGTTTGTTTAAAAGGTTATGTTTCATATATTGTATGATATTTTAGTGTGACCTTTTTTTAAAAACTGATGCTGCTTTCATGTGAAACTTTTTATACGAACAGGGCTCAACTGCTACAAATATATACATTTTTTACTTTTGTGTTTGTCATTTGCTTATTATGTCTGTGTAACAACATATTATATTTTTATATAAATAAAACAATTTGTATTTCTTAATTTTTCTCTTATTTTCTTTTAAATGAAATATGATTGAATTTTGCTCATTAAATGTGCAGAACGTTCATTTATCTTTAGATTCATTTCCGGCTTTAATGTAATAAAAAAACTGGTTTATAACACAACAACAATGAGTAAGGATGAGGCTAGGTCCTACAATGAATTTAGGTTATATGTTCTTGGAAATATGGATCAAAATTACCCCATTAAAAAAAGTTCACCAAAATCAACAAAATCCATAGCACGAATCGAACTTGCGATTTTCGTTTCTGACGCAACCTTGATCCTCCACACCGCTGCATCTTTGTTCTCTGATGCTTATTCATTGAAGTTATGTGTAATAAAAGACAGGAAAAAAAAAAGTTTTTCGACAAAAAAACAATTTTTTAGACAGTGTTTTTTTTTTTTTTTTTTTTGTCAATAGCTGGTACAATAAGCTTTAAAATGAGAAAGGTTTGACATGGCAAAGAAAACAGGCTAGAAAAATAATATTCATATGTATTATTTCTAAGGTGGTAGTTTTTTTTTTTGATAACACGTTAATTTTTTTAGAAACTTCATTATTAAGGTTTCATGTTACACTAGGTGGCCAAAAGTATCCGGACACTTTCAAAAATTCACATTTTTACATATAGCTCGAGAAATAAGTTATGAATTGTTCTTTAATTTTAGTCATACAAAATATAGACTTCACCGAGCATTTCCAAGTTGAAATTAAATTACCCTTGCATTTGGGGGACGACAAGAAGGGGGTTAAAAGAAAAAACGCTTTTTGACCATAACTCTTCGAAAATAGCTCGGAATAAGCTATCAATTTCAGTAATTAATTAGCATACTATGTATAATTACTGTACAAATTTTTATGAACGTATCACTCTTACTTCTGAAGATATGAAACATTTTTGAAAAAACGGCAATTTTATTTGAAAGGTTTTTGCTCATAACACGCAGAGTTTTTGATCAAACCTTATCACAACTTCAGGAAAGATGACAAAATACAAGAGAAAGAACATACTAAAGCGGTAAATAAAAATATTAAAAATTCGATGAGATATGAACGTTAAAAGGAAATAATTTTTCACGGCGCATGCGCGAACGACAGAAATTTATAACTACAAAAATATTGTAGCCTGATTTATACTGCATCTTATAAAAAAAGTTCCAGTTGAATATCATGAAAAATGAAAAAGATATCAGCGATCTAGTGAGCTGTATTTCATTCATTCGCAGACAATACATAAATAGTGAGGGGTTGTCCACAAATAGTGTGGTGACAATCGATCATTTTTTTTCAATGTTAAATTGTATACAGTTTGAAAATTTATATTCGGCATAGAAGTCACATTTCGTCTGTTCGGCCAAAAAGACCTTATACGTACGTTTCCAAAAGTATCCGGACACCCTCTGAAACGTTGGTTTTGAACGACGACGCAATAACCTTTAATTTAAAAATAGCTCTTTGTGGACAGACCCTCACTATTTATGTATTGTTTGCGAATGAATGAAATACAGCTCACTAGATCGCTGATATCTTTTTCATTTTTCATGATATTCAACTGGAACTTTTTTTATAAGATTCAGTATAAATCAGGCTACAATATTTTTGTAGTTATAAATTTCTGTCGTTCGCGCATGCGCCGTGAAAAATTATTTCCTTTTAACGTTCATATCTCATCGAATTTTTAATATTTTTATTTACCGTTTTAGTATGTTCTTTCTCTTGTATTTTGTCATCTTTCCTGAAGTTGTGATAAGATTTGATCAAAAACTCTGCGCGTTATGAGCAAAGACCCTTCAAATAAAATTGCCGTTTTTTCAAAAATGTTACATATCTTCAGAAGTAAGAGTGGTACGTTCATAAAAATTTGTACAGTAATTATACATAGTATGCTAATTAATTACTGAAATTGATAGCTTATTCCGAGCTATTTTCGAAGAGTTACGGTCAAAAAGCGGTTTTTCTTTCAAACCCCTTCTTGTCGTCCCCCAAATGCAAGGGCAATTTAATTTCAACTTGGAAATGTTCGGTGAAGCCTATATTTTGTATGACTAAAGTTAAAGAACAATTGATCACTTATTTCTCGAGCTATATGTAAAAATGTGAATTTTTGAAAGTGTCCGGATATTTTTGGCCACTTAGTGTATGATTTTCACTGTTTTTGACAAAAAAATAACCGAGTAATTCATAATTTAGTTGTTTTTTTTTTGAGGAAAAAAATTTTTTTTTTCTATTCTTTATGAAGCACAGCTTTAATGTATTGCATTTCAGAATGCAAGAACTTAGGTTCATTTGGTTAGTGCTTCGTGCTAGTAATGCAAAAATCATAAGTTTTAATCACCATGGGCCAAAAAAGTTTTCAGCAAAATTTATCTAAGTTTACATGGATAATTTCAAGCTCAAAGAAAAATTCTGTGCTACTTAAGTACAGCCTTACCTAACTGTACAGAGTACCCACGTTTATAGAATTTTTTCAAAAATATCAACTTGGATTTAATTTAAATATATAACTTGTACATTTTTATAATTACTATCCATAAGACAAATCAATGTCTAGTGCCTTTCCTTTAGTTTCAGCAAAACCTTTTTTTTTTTTGTAGATCCCAAAACATTTTTGCAATCTTTGGGACTTATCGCATTCTGCTCTAAGTGCAAGTGACTCCGTAGCTTTAGTTTTAAAACATTTTTTTGAAACCTGACTTTAATAAATCACACAAGTGCTCTGCGACATTCTCGGGTCCAGTGATTGGGCAGGCCAGTCTTGTAGTTCAATATCATTTTCTTATAACCAAGTCATGTATAACTTTGTAAAAAGGGTATGCTATCATGTTGGAACTTTACTCTGTCTTGTTTGTATCATCAAAAGGTACTGTAAAATAGAACTTTAAATGCATATTTTAGGCTATTTATGCATTTTATTGAAGCTGTACAACCACCGTTAGCAAACTTTTGCTTTACTCCAGATGCACTCGTTCAACCCCAAATCATAATATTGCTTTTGCTGTATTTTACTTTCAGCACTGTATAGTTTGGTGTCTTGTCTATGCTTCTTGACAGGCTTAGGTCACACCAGGTGTATAAAAAGTATGAAATGTGAATAACTATTGTAGAGAACTCACTTTTTATTTTAGTGTTAATCGTTTTTTTTTTAAATCAAACTGTTACAAATTGATTGAACTTCAAATTTACTAACTTACCTCGAAGTTTCATATGTCTGACCACACAATGTTTGTCTAAGCTTGATCAGTAAAACTTATGTATTTCAGAGCCCACTCGTCCCATGCCTGTTTGCTCTTGTTGAAGAGCCATGGCTTTTTCCTGGCTGTAGAGACTTTTAGATCAGCTTCTTAAAGTTTCTAGGAGTGGTTCAAGCAGCTTTTGTTTTGTAAAACCTATTGGCAACTCAACAGTGAAATCTAATGAAGTTTTTTCTTTTTTTTATTTCACTAAATCTTTTGGTTCTCCTTGTCTATAATGTTACTGTTTGGGCCCAATTCTCGGCTTATTAACATGTTATTTGGTCATGATAATTACTCAAGAGCATATTGAGAAGATTAGCTTGAACATTTTTTTTTTTTTTTGAAAGGTTTACCGGTGATTAACCTCGCTTGGGCATAAGTTATAGCTGCAGATCGTTTTCTGAACTAAGGTTGTTCCTTCTATGCAGATTGAAACAATATCACTAAATGCAATAAACTGAAATGCCAGAATCAAATTAGATTTCATAGTGTGTAATCTACAAAAACAAAAGTAATGATCTGAAAATCAACCAAAATTTTAATCCTCAAATTTTACTTAACAAGTGTTTTATTGGCCCATTTTGTACGAGTTATCAAATTAAACCCTTTTCTAATGCCATCAAAATGCATATTAAATAACACGGTTTATAGACCTCTTTTGTTATCACTCCTATCGAAAATTTGTTGGGTGATCAATAGTTTGACCATGACTTCTGCATCAAGCCACTAAAAAGACCTTCACTAAACTATCTGGTGTCCAAAAAAGAGAAAGATAAAAACTGAAATGAATTGCTTGCCTGAAAACGCCCAGAAAGTTATTTAGTTGACAAACTGGCAAACTTCCGAAGTCAAGAATAGGCCAATGTGGAATGGAATTCTGAAAAAGACTAAAGCCTATCTGGGATCATTAGGCTATTAAAGGAGATACATGTGGCTTGCTTTAAATAAATTAATCATTGTTTAATGTATTAAAATTTCTTGCCTAAATAAAGAAAAAAATGTTAACAAGGCATCTCATCAAGAAATTAAAAAAAATGGTTGTTGGCAATGTGAAAAGACAAACTTATTGCTTCCAAAAATTCATGCAAATAGAAAAGAGCCATTATGTAAACCTGTATGCAGGGTATAAATGAGGCATTCAAAACTAATGTAGGTCAAATCTGAAGCTATGTCATATTTAAAATTAATTTGCACCCTAAATTGTTCTTGAATTTTCAAATTATGACCTATGTTTAAATTAATATAGTCGAACCTTATTGAAACAAACTCCATAAAATCAGTTTGTCTTAACTGTTATGTCTCTTAAGCAACAAAACCGTAAGTCAAGGACTGGAAATGTATATTCTCTTAGCAAGTAATTTGTTTTAAGCATGTTTGAATTAGCAGGGTTCAACTGTACTACAACAATAGAAGAAAAAAGAGTATTGTCTACATCATTTTCGCATCGAACCAGTGTCTGTTAACTTTAATCCTGATTAGTTATAAATTGGTCTTGATCCACTTTATCTCCGAGTGCTTCTTGTGTTACCAGCAAAGTTTAAAATCCAGCATTTTATGGAATGCTTCTGGTTATGCTCTGTATTAGAATGCTGTGTTTCAAAAATTGCTGGAAATATGTGTAATCCTCCTTCTAACATAGCTTGCTGATTATTAGTAAAACCATAGTGCTATCCACCATCTTTTGAAAAGCGAATTTCCGCTTGAATACATATTTTGCACCATTTGAGACTGAAAAGCAAAGGGATGTAAGTAGTCATTTTAAAGTTTTGAGTAAAACACATTTAAGTCAGATAATAGATAGGTTTTTATTTCAATTTTCTTCTAAATGCTGTATTTCAGCACCTACCTGTACAACTAGTACTATCTCTTGGCCCAAAACAGAAAGGCTCCCCATTTCATTGTACTGGTTATCTCCAAAATTTTAATTTCTGTACTTAGATCCCTTTGTTTCTCATTGCTTCATTTGTGAATCAATATAATATATGATATTGCAATTAGTATTGAAGACTTATGAATGAATTCTATTTTTTTTCTTTTTTTTTCTTTCTACATAGCGTTTATTTTTGAAGCTTTAAAGCTTAAGTAGTTTCTGTTAGTTTTTTTTTCTTTATATTTCAGTTTTTGCAATGCATTTTCACACTGAAATACTGTGTAATTTAAAAATTGTTAGAATTTACTGAGGATTTAGGACATTAACAAATTTAGGAATTAAATTGGTTTTTGCAACAATTCTTATTTTTTTAATTTTTTAAATTAGCTTCTGAAAAGATACTGAAATCTTGAGACAACTGACAAAATTTGATTACCAGGAAAATAAGCTAATTTAGTTTGGGAAACAAACTTCTTGTATTTGTTTGATTTGCATTACAATCATTGATATGAATGTGAAAAAAAAACGCTTAGTAGTGCTGTAATATTCCTAAACTGAGTGAAACTCTTCAGTTATTTATTCGTAATATGACACGTATAATAATCTAAATTGTGACACAATTTGAAATTTTTATAGGTAACAAATCGGATGTACTTGAAGCATTAGAAATTATTCGAAGAAAGTATCCGCCTTCACAATTTCCTGGTGTTACATTAGTCCAAACTAATTTGATTAGCAGCCATACTGGTGTACCTATTCCAGAATCATTACAGGTATGCAAAACTCATGCTAATGTAATAATATACATATACTGTGCTAATGTTTTGAGAAATTACTATGACTCTTTTTTCAGAATATTAATAATTTGGAATTTTAATATATTTATGACTAACTAGCTGATGTGCCCCGGCGTCGCACGGGTTTAAATGCAACATGCCAAATCCAAGAAAATAAATATATGACTTTCAACTAAGTCCAGTAGAATCATATTTCTCTGAGGTATTTTTTGTGACCATGTGGTGGATTAACTGGATGTGAAGGAGAACTTGAAATCAAACTTATATAAATGCGTTATTTATTTTATCCATATGATTTTCCAAAAAATCCATTTCTATTTTCTGTTGCCGAAATCAATTATCTTTTCATTTAATCCGGTATCAATTATTGGCACAGATGAATATAAAAATCCTAAGAAACCAATAAATTTCTTACTTACTCCAGAGAAGCCTTGGTTCAAAATTTTCATCATGATTACTATTAATATTGCTGTTGTAAGGCAACCAAATTTTGCAACAATGAGTTGAGAATTTAATCATTTAATGGGGAAATTACATGAAATTTACTATTTTGCATAATAACTTTTTTAAACTGAGCTTTTTAGAAATAAATTATAGCTTATCCTGCTCCTTGTTACTGTAGCTAGCTACGGTGAAAAAATGGGTAAAATTGGTCCAGTAGTTTGGAAGATTATCCCGGACATACATACAAAAAGTAGTCTTTTATGTATATAGATTGTATACTATATTAGTATACATTTCATATTTAGTCCTGAAAAAGTCATTAATATATTTGCAGCATTTTTTTTTTTTTTTTTTTAATTCCTCATTCTATGTTTCAAAAGCTATTTAACATGAAAGAAACTAAACATTGCCGCACACAAAAAGGTCGGGGGAGGGGGCGCTCACTTCTTAGGTTTTTTGTTTCTTTTAAAATTTATTTGTGAATATGTGCTGTCATACTACGATAATGAGATAAATAAAAAGAGAATGTTCACACTGTAGCATGGCATTAAAAGAAATAATAACTAAAATTTTAGTCATTTCTTGAATGAAAATTTTTCTTTATTTTTACTATAAAATACTTTAAGACTGAATCCTCCTCTCGGTCTAGGTATGTTTCATCATTTATGCTATTGTAAGGCTAAAACATAAATGATAAAATGAGCACTAAAATTGATTCATGTAACTAGAAATTGCTCAACAATCAGTAAAGTATTATTGCAATCACTGAACAGCAAAAGAAAGTCTATAAAATACATAGAAATTTTGACATTATGGAGTGTCCTAAGTTGGAAAGCTGCAAGTAACTGCCTTAGTAGCCAGGAGTATTACAAAATTGTAAGTACCAAACAGCTTTGTTCCAACATTCAGAGACTGGATGTATCTGTATGCTGCAACTGAGCTCAGGGCCATCATTTAAGGAGGGGTCAATTGCCCCCCCCCCTACTTTGAGAAATTAATGTATTTGCATATAAGTGGGCTTGGTTTATGTTGTTTTCTGGTGAAATTGTATTGTGTTTTTACCAGTTGCCCCCCCCCCCCTAGACAAATTTTAAATGATGGGCCTGACTGAGCTGTTCTGCTTACTATCTTAAATTGTGTCAGTAATCCAACAAATACTCTTCTTGGTACGGTCGTTACTCAAGGTGCTGTGAAATATTTTGAGATTATTATTCTGTTCGAAAACGTTTTACAGTTATAGATTAATATTATTATTCTATAACTGTACGTTATGCTTTACATTTTATTTATATTTTATAAATATTTTGTAATATATGTAATTATAATAAAAATTAATTTTTTCTTTACAAACTTTATTATGAATACTTACTAGAATTTATAGTGTTACGCTATAAGTTGTTAAATTTTCATTATGTAAATTTTTCTTTTAATAATCTGCTTTAACAAAAGATGACTAGCAATTATTGGCTTTTTAAATACAGTGAATCTATAATGGACTATTTGTTAAAGAGTTTTCTATAGATCACAATTTGTAATCTAACCAGCTAATTAACATTTTCTCTCTGTATACTGATAGAAGTATCACGACTTTTATTCCTTTAAAAATAACCTGGGCACTAACTACCACTTAATTTAAAAATAAATTATCTGCAACTTTATCCCTCCCTGCTGTAGAGAAATTGTATGAACTCATTTTCCAAGTAGATTTTTGTTTTTTAGTTTTACCATAATATTTACAGAACAAATTTTGCATGCTTTAGTTTCTTGAGAATTCATTATTTCCTTAAATTTTTAGTTTTTAGGTTGTTATGATGCTTTTAAATTAAACTTATATTTAGCCCAGATAGTCTGTAACAGGGTTGCTGCTCAGATAACTTATAATGCTAAATAATTTTCAGTGTTGAAACAAATCCTATACAAAATTTCGGTTCAAAAACTCTTTGTTCACATGAATCAAAAGTACTTTTTAAGCTCACATAAACTTTACTAATTCTGTTAGTTTATTTTGTTTTTTCATATTGAATTAGGTTATATTACTGCAACTTTAACCTCAATTATTCTAATTTTAAACTTCTTTCTTTTCTTTTAATAGCTTCTGCATTGATTCTCATTTGAGTGGCAACCCTGCTATATCTTATTTTCTGATTTTTTGTATAGTTCTTGATTTTTCAATTCATCTTTCTTTCCATTCTAGTGGTCCCGTTTATATTTCTCTTACTTGTTGCCATCTCCGTGCTCTTATATTTTCAATAGCACCGTTGTAAATTTCGCTGAATTATTGTCCATCTGTGTCTCACAGGTGGGTTTTAGAATTTCATATTGGTAGTGATCTAGAGATGTAGAGTAGAATTTTACTTAGTTCCCACCCTTTTTATCTGCATTGTTCACTTTCTCTTTTTAGATTTCAAAGTAATATTTAGTTTTACTTTTCGTGAAGAAATATTTTGAAAAAACGATAATGGCTCTAATTTTTTATTGCTGGGTTGCCACTATTCAAATGAATCAAACTGAGGAAAAACAATGTTGGACTTTTTTTCCCCGATTTAAACAAGTGTACTATTAGATTATTTTTAGTTGTTCTTTCACCTTACTCTACTGGCTATTCCTATTTCCTTTCCTGAAGCATAAGTTGGCTTGGCCATACATTTTTTTAAATTTTATTATAAGTGTAATATATTAATTGTTTTACTGTTGCTGTTTTCTTTGCAAAAAACATTAAATCAATATATTAAATCAATCACATGTCTGCAAAACACCACTTCTGCAGAAAGAAATGTATATATAAACATATTCCTCTCCCTTAATGTTAAATATTTTAATAAATATGTAGATGGGGCATTAACATTTCAATATGTATTGAAATAAAGATAGAGTAAAGACTAGGCCTTAGTGATGTGGACATTTCTTAAATTGATTTATCATTCAATTAATCTCACATATAGTGATACATCTTTTTAACCCTTGATTTTGCCTTCAGAATGTAGGATCTAATTTTTAGTTATAGATGACTAAATAAGTCTCGATATAACTCACTTTCTACTAACATGTTTACCATCTTATATGTAACAACAGCAGTACCAATAATCCATTTTATTTTGATTTAAGTTTTGAGGTATGCAGTATAGTTTAAAGTGTTAATGATTCAAAACAAGTCATAGCAAAAGTTCTGTGTGTCTGTTGTGCATTTAAGATTTAATTAAAGTATGGCTTGACCGCGAGAAAAACAGGGACTGGAAACGAAGGTGAACCACTTAATTTTGTAATAAGTTAGCGAGATTTTGTGAGCAGTGAAAACTTTGCTGCTTGCACATTCTCCCTAATCCTACCTATTACAAAATGAGATAATCTGTTTCTGCTTCCAGTTCACCTGCTATCTCAGCGGTCAAACTAGCTCTTTCACTTGCATTCTTTTTTTTTGGTATTCCAAAGCTTTGTAATTGAATTACTCATTTGATTTTGTAATATAAATTGATAAAAATTGAAATCTGTCCCCTTTATTTAACAAATTAAGTTGCTTTATTGTATTTTATATTACTTTCCCCCTCTCAAAACCAAGAAAACTTTTAATTGAAGAAAATTAGTTGAAATGCTCTTATCTTCTTATTCTCCCAAAATGTTAAGTTATTTCAGCAGATTATCAGTTCTTTTTGCCTCGGAAGAAATTCACAGAAAGCAGTTTCATGTTTACTAAATGATTATTTAAATTTTCTAAGTAAAAAGTATTATGCTTTTCTGATATAATTGAAAATAATTCTGCTACAATATTTCCATCATATGACAAAGGGTAGAAACATGGATGCAAGACCTTCCGTCTCAGGACGGATTTCCGTCTTGACAAAATCGCCAAAACGGACCATGAGACGGAAAAAATATATCTCAATCCTTCAATATTTACTTCCAAAGGAAACAAAATTGAAGGGAATATAAAATCAGATTTCTTAAAAGTACATTTTAATCCTTATTCCAATCCAAAACTTTTGTATTGAAGCCTTTCTTTCTCTTTCTGAATAAACGAACTGCAATGGCATAATTCCTTTGTCGGTGTTGATTCTCTTCGACACCATACATTCCCTTCCCTTAACTTCATCAAATATGACCTACAATTTCGTTTTTAGGATTTTATTTCCTGTGCCTCCTCCTCTAACGTCGTCAAAAATCGCCCCACCTTATCCTAACATCACTAAACATCGTCTAAAAATACGTTTTTTGAACTAAAGTCTCGACAAATCCTTCCCCCGCCCCCTCTCGATTACTATACTTAAAACCATGATCTTGCTACTAAAAGTAAAATTAAGCCCCCCCCCCCCCCAGTTTAGACAATTTAATGAACAATATATGTTTTTGTTCATTTTCTTTGGTATGCATGGGAGGGGGGTCTCAAATATTTTCCGTCTTAGAAGCATGGCCTAACTTGTACCCATGGGTAGAAATTCAGTGCTCTTTAAAATAACTGTTTCCAAATTGCTTTCCCATTTGTCAACTGGTTCCTCAACTAAGTTCCCATTTTTCTAAGCCTCACGCACTTCACTTATTTGCCGTCTAGATCTTAACAGGGAAAATTAGGAAGAAAAAATTATTGATGTATGTACTAGGGTGAGTCGAAAAAATCGATTTTTTTATTTCGAAATAGCATTACCTCTCAAAAGTTGTGGTTTAGTATCCATAACTTGGGAAAAATAAGAAAAAAATTCTGAATTGACGTCTTCGGTTCGCGCATGAGGCTCAAAGTTGGAAAAAATATGTTAAAAATGGAAATTTTCAAAAAGAAAAAAGAAAAAAAAAACTGTAATTTTTTATAATGCAAATACCATAAGCTGTAAATATTTTGTGCATTTTTAATCTAAAAAAATATTTTATAGCTTTCACATACGATCTTTAGTTTGCACATCAGCCTTAAATTGGGCTAAAATCGCCTACAATGTCAAATTTCGAAAATATCGACTTTTTTTATTTCGAATTCGTACTACCTCTCAAAAGTTGTGGTTTAGTATCCACAACTTGGGAAAAATAAGAAAAAAATTCTAAGTTGACGTCTTCGGTTCGCGCATGAGGCTCAAAGTTGGAAAATATATGCTAAAAATGGAAATTTTCAAAAAATAATTTGAAAAAAAGTAATTTTTTTTCTATCGAAACTGCTTTAAATTGTTAGTAGATAACATAAGTTGAACCCAAAAAATTATATATAACTTTTAGAAGATACATTCTGTTTGTGCATAAGGCTCAAGATATGAAAAAAAATGTCAAAAACTGAACCAGAACGCACTATGTCGGAGCTGTGCCGGTATATTTTTGTTCTACAGCCGACTTTTCTAGACATTACACATATTCTAGGAGACAGTTCAAAGTCCCTGCAGTCTGCACTCCCTTTGGTTGTCACTTAGTCAGCTAGACCCGCCAAACAAACAGCATCTTTAATTAGCAACTGAAAGTGAATCAAAAAGTGCAGCTTGTTTAGCTTTGGGTGAGTTTTTTTTGTAACTTTATAGCATATTTTTATGCTCAAGTTTTGTTATACTGTTCTCCTTTCTCCGAATAATAAATAATGGAACCCCGGAAAACTTCTAAACGTTTAATTATTTGTCCGTTTTTTGGTGTACCGAAAGGGTTAAGTCAAAATGTTTTAACCACATGTGCAGATGTGTTGTTAGCTTGCTTTGAAGAAAAATCGCAATCTGTAAAAGGCGAACCTTTTTCAAGGATTTCAGATTGCATAGCTCATAAAAGAAATTTACTGCAAAGCTTCTATACCAACGGTCAGTCATGTACGTATTGTAAAATTGATAAAGGATTACCATAATACTACACTTTGAGAAAGTCATTCAGTCGTGATAAAGATAAATTGAACTTCAAGACAAAACTCAATCATTTTGTTGATTAAGCGAAGTCTAAACTTTTTGACGTTGCTTCTTTCAAGTGTGCAATGAATTTTTCGTGTTCTTGTGCTAAAAAGCCAATCTCTTGTAGATGTACACTATACATCTGTACATTGGTATAGAAGCTTTGCAGTAAATTTCTTCTATTTAAGCAGATATGCAATCTGAAATCCTTGAAAAAGGTTCGCCTTTTACAGATTGCGATTTTTCTTCAAAACAAGTTAACAACACATCTTTACATGTGGGTAAAACACTTTGACATAACCCTTTCGGTGCACCAAAAAACGGACAAACAATTAAACGTTTAGAAGTTTTCCGGGGTTCCATTATTTTTTACTCGGAGAACGGAGAACAGTATAACAAAACTTGAGCATAAAAATATGCTATAAAGTTACAAAAAAAAACTCACCCAAAGCTAAACACGCTGTACTTTTTGATCCACTTTCAGTTGCTAATTAAAGATACTGTTTGTTTGGCGGGTCTAGCTGACTAAGTGACAACCAAAGGGAGTGCAGACTGCAGGGACTTCGAACTGTCTCCTAGAATATGTGTAATGTCTAGACAAGTCGGCTGTAGAATAAAAATATACCGGCACAGTGCCGACGTAGTGCGTTCTGGTTCAGTTTTTGACTTTTTTTTTCCCTACTTTGAGCCTTATGCACAAACAGAATGTACCTTCTAAAAGTTATATGTATATTTTTCGGTTCAAATTATGTTATCTACTAACAGTTTAAATCAGATTCGATAGAAAACAATTACTTTTTTTTCCAAATTATTTTTTGAAAATTTCCATTTTTAGCATATATTTTCCAACTTTGAGCCTCATGCGCGAACCGAAGGAGTCAACTTAGACTTTTTTAAATTATTTTTCCCAAATTTTGGATACCAAACCACAATTTTTGAGAGGTAATGCGATTTCGAAATTAAAAAAATCGATATTTTCGAAATTTGACATTGTAGTCGATTTTAGCCTAATTTAAGGCTGATGTGCAAACTAAAGATCGTATGTAAAAGCTATAAAATATTTTTTTAGATTAAAAATGCACAAAATATTTACAGCTTATGGCAGTTGCATTATAAAAAGTTACAATTTTTTTTTCTTTTTTCCTTTTGAAAATTTCCATTTTTAACATATTTTTTCCAACTTTGAGCCTCATGCGCGAACCGAAGACGTCAACTTAGAATTTTTTTCTTATTTTTCCCAAGTTGTGGATACTAAACCACAACTTTTGAGAGGTAATGCTATTTCGAAATAAAAAAATCGATTTTTTCGACTCACCCTAGTATGTACCCCTTTTTTTCTATTTTTGTCTTCTTTATAAAAGAAACTAAGAAGCATGAATGCAACAATTATTGATGAAAGGGAATAAAGGAAGAGCATTTTGTATTTCTGAATAAGTATCTACTATTTCTTTCTCATTCAAAAATTTTTGTTTTGTGTAAAAAAAAGGCAAGTAGCTTAAATTCTAATTGATAGTATCAGAGTTCTGAAGATGTAACTGGTACTATCCAACAATGGAGGCGGTTAATAAAAAATATATAAATAAATTTTAAAATGAAAAAGCTTTATGTAAAAAAATTAAGTCTTATGTTTTGTTCATAAATATTGTTAGCTTTGTTCTATGAGTTGCTTCATACTGGATGAAGTGATCATTTGAAACAAGAAAAAGTTTTCCCTAGCTCGAATTTTTGCACAATTCAATTTAATCATATTTTTATGGCATTCTTCAAATTCTGTGTGTATAGAAACATTAACCCTCATATTTTTTACATATTTCCCAGCTCCATCTTCCAGAAGGTGCCTCATGTGATGTCATTCTGTCCAGCCTTGTGTCTGCTGGCCATTTCTTTTTACAGCAGCCTACTCATCCAACTTATCCTTCCCTTAGCACTTTAGATCAGTGCATGATAAATTGTTATTCTCAGGGGGATACTCCATTACTGCCTCATCCAGTTGAAGGTATGGTTCTGTTTCAATATTATATGTAACCAGAAATCCACTAACCTTTAAAATTAGTGGGAGATTTTTGCATAAAATCAGCGAAAAAATTTGTATACTTTCAATCATATTGATTGCCAGTTTATTTTTTAGTTTACCATACTTACAGGGTGCGGCAAAAAAACTCGGACAAAGTTTGTCACGTCCTGACACCAACAAGTTTTACCGTATACAGCTAATTCATTTTTTAGAAGATTCTATATGTTTTCCTGCATTGAAGAGTACAGTGTCGATTTTGTACTCATTATTGTTGCTTTGTTTGCAGAATGACAGAAAGATGCGTTGCTATTTTTTTACTGTTTCGAGCAGGTAAACGTCAATTCGTTTGCTCAAAATTCCTCGACAGGCTGTTTCCGATGCAATTAGCCGGTACAAAGAGCTTGGTCATGACTTACGCCATCCAGGAAGCGGAAAAAAGTGGACCGTGAACACATTTTCCAACCGTAGGCTCATCAAGAAGCGAGTGCAGAAAAATTCGAGGGTCTCCACTCAAAAAATCGCACGTGAGATCGAATCAGCGACCAATCAGTTCGGCGAATAGCTAAACAAGAACTCAAACTGAAGCCGTACAAGCTCCAAAAGGTGCAACTTCTCACTGAAGAGAACAAGAGCGTGAGACTTCAAACATGTCGCCAGCTCAACCGTCGGGCCGCATGTGAGCGGTGGAAGCGCATCCTCTTCACAGATGCGAAGCTGTTCACTCTTGAACAAGCGCATAACCGCCAAAACGACAGAATCTAGTTCACTGAAGCTCCTGGCACATCGGCCATCGTCGAACACCACCAAAATCCACAATCGGTGCTGGTCTGGGGAGGAATTTGCGATAGCGGAAAGACTCCTCTTGTTTTTGTGGATTAAGGGGTCAAAATCAACCAAGAAGGGTATCACCGCAACATTCTTCAGACCGTCGTGATTCTGTGGGCCCAGCAGTACTTTGGTGATGAGGATTGGATGTTCCAGAAGGACTCAGCGCCGGCTCACAGGCCAAAAACGACTCAGGACTTGTGCCGGATCATTTTTCAGACTTCATCTCCTCTACGGAATGGCCCCCTACTCGCCGGATTTGAATCCCATGGATTACAGTGTGTGGTCCGTTTTAGAGACCAGTGCCTGTGCTGAGTCCCACAAAAGCTAGGAGTAGCTGAAGTAGTCGCTTCTTTGAGAATGAGACCGATTTTCGCTGGAAGAGCTGCGGCCCATCGCTGAAAATTTCAAGTTACGTTTGGATTTGTGTATCACTGTTGGAGGAAGCCACTTCAAAACCGGCTGAGTATATTATTGTAAGAAGTCTATATTAACATTATTAATTGTTGTTTTGCTTAATTTCTTTTATTTAATAAAATTATCACAATAAATCTTTGTCCGGGTTTTTCTGCCGCACCCTGTACCTATGAGCTATTGCATCTTGAAATTAACAATTGCTCTTTGAAAACGTTCATTAAATTGGTAAACACTAGGCTGAGAAGGCCTAGGCTTCTCTCAAAAGTTGAGACTCTAGTATTGCAAGCAGGGGTGATTGTGTTCCGGTATTTTACCGGATTTCCGGTATTTTCATGATCGATTCAGGTATTTTCATGTTCGAAAATACCGGAAATAAAATATTTTTAATTATGCTTTTATTTTCCCATCTCCGGATTTTTTTCCTTTTTCGAATTTTCGATGATTATACCTATAATTATTTATAATATTCATCAAATAGAAATGTTAAGATGAAAATTCTAATTGTTTTTTTACCTTAGTAAATTATTTTATTTGCATCCGATATGAGAATCAAATTTTTCTCACTTTTGAACTATTGATGCTTATTACCCTTAGTTGGGAGACAAATAAATGAAATGCAAAAAAATGTAACAATTGCAACTTTAATTACTTTATAAATTCTTTCGCACAACAAACAGTAATTCTATTAGACTTTTGCTTTCTCCTTAAAATATTTTTTTAGAGATAATTGCTCATCACCAGCCTAAAAGTAACTTCATTACTCGTTTACAATTTAATTAAATGCATGTACAATATTTGACTAAAAACTGTTTGAATGTATGAAATGTGTTAGTTTATGAAAGGAAATTAAACATGAATAATTATAAAATTAGGTGTGCTTAAGTAATAGGGGCCTTGGTTTAAAAAAAAACACCCCCCCCCCTCCCACTTTTTCTTTAAAACTTTCAGGTATTTTTTTATGAACTCACAATCACCCCTGATTGCAAGGCAGAGTTTAAAAATTAGAGGAGGGAAAAAGTGTTACGATAAAGTACCCGGAAAAATTAACTTTTGAAACTTGTTAAAAAATTTGGACTGAAAAAAATAGACTATTTGTACTTCACTTTGCAATCTTTATACTTAATTAATTCCAACATATGAAATGCATACATACTAACTTATATGGATTAAGCATATAACTAAAAAAGAGAAGGAAGGCATACATTTTTTTCTTTGGAACATCTTTTTGCATTCATTAAACAGCACTCGCACTGAGTATTTCAAGTTGTTAGCCAGTAAATTAGCCAAGTTTCGAAAGTCTTAGACAAAGTTTTCTAGCAAATTTTAATTAATATTTTCCCTATTATACATTCACATACATTTTTTTCCATGGAAAATTTCATAGAATTTTACATTTGCTAATACTTTTCCCTAATCAGAATTTGTTTCGTCGAATTTTTGAGTTTATAGCATTTTGCAGGGTGGCAAATGCTTAGCTCAGGCCCTGACAAAAAGCTGTTGTTTTATCATCCTTATTATTTTTTAATTCCCAGTACAACAAATTCAAGGGACAATAAATTTTATTTTGTCTTTTGTTGTAAGAAATACTTTATAATTTAATTCAAGCAATGTTATAGCAATTAAAACTACTAAACATGTCTTCAGTTAAATTCTTTCTACTGGTATTGCTATAATTATATTTTACTGTCATTAAAATCTTAGTAGTTTCAAACAAAGTTTCTTTTTTGAATTAATGTGCTACATGTAGCCTAATTCTTTAATTTAACATAATGTAAATGAAACAAATGAAAGAAGCTCTTTACAAGTAATCGGTTGATAAGAAACTTATTTTCTTTTAAAGCTTTCTTTTTTCCAAAAGGGGAAAAAATATACTTATAGTGCTTTTTTGTTCTGCTACTCAGTGTCAATAAAACCAGTATGGGAAAACTTTACAGGGAACAGTTCAGGGAAAACCTTTAAGCTTTTTTTATGATTGGTTTATCAAGTGTATGATTGTTGTTCCATAATCTGAAAATAATACTTTTCTTATTGAATACTCATTTTTTCAGCTGGTGTTATTTGTGCTGCTCCAATTCTGAGAGGATGGTACAGAGCTCAAGTGATATGTGTTTATGAAAATGGGGCTGAATGTGGAATAAAATTTGTAGACTATGGCGGCTTCTCTCAAGTTTCATCTTCATCACTTCGACAAATCAGGTAAAAAATTGAACTATCTTGAATAAGTTTCGTTGGCTATTTCCAAATCTAATTGATATGATGGGTACATATATATATGTGAATATTTGGAGAGTTGGTTTTCCATTTAACAATGACCTATATAAAAAAAAAAATGGTTATTGTCATCTTCTTTCTCCCTCATTTCCAGAAAAATCCTCATTTGAGGATGACATTCTCATTTAATGACAATTTCTTTTCATTTCTAATTACAAGAACTGTTTTAGAAGCAAAAAGTACAGGCAGGCTGTTTTTAACATAATTAGGATTTGGGGGGAAAAGGGGATTTGGCTTTTTCATTTTTAGCGTTAGCTTTTCCAACTAGTATTGAAGTTGGTTTTTGTATTTATTCTTTTTATTTTTAACAGTTGCTACTACAGTTGAATCTCATTCAAAAGAACTCCAAGGTACCTTTAGAATCAGTTTGTCTTATCAGAAAATTAATGCACTACAAACCATAAGACAAACCATAATTGGAAATGTAGTTCGTCTTTTCAGTATTTTGTTTACAGCTTGTTTGATTTAACAAGTTTTGATTGCATTTTATTATGAAAGGATTTTTTTTTAGATTAAAAGTAGGGTGAAAGATAGAATGAGGTCAGAAGCATTTTGAGAGGTGTTTTTTTTTTTTTTTTTACTAATGTCTATTTCTTTTTAAACTGAAGGCTACTATACTTTTAGTTCTCACTTTTTGTGATTTTTTACATGGGCATATCTTAATTTTGTTGAAGTAGTTTGTTATCTATTATAATTGACAGCTACAAGTTATTGAACTGTAAAATTCCAACTTAGCATCATTATCTTTGCGAATATTCAATGCATTCTGTTTGTATCATTCTGAAATAAAGATTTACTGCGACTTCTAAAAATTGTCTAAGAATTCTTTTATATATTACATTTGTTCCATGTAATACTTAACAATAAAACTAGATTTTATTTACTTTTTAGAAGTGACTTTATGACTCTTCCATTTCAAGCATCAGAATGTTACTTAGCAAATGTGAGACCAATTGACCGTGAGTATTATACATTTTTAAATGAAAAATCATGCCTTCAATCATTTTTCTTTCAGCTACTTTCAAAAACAAAATCTGAACTATTTACTCTTTAATTCTGTCCTTCCTACCCATAGGTAGTTAGTAGTTTTGCTTTCAAGTATTTTATTATTCCTTGATAATTCAAAATTATTGTTAAATAATCTTGTATTTCAAGACAAATAAACCTTTTAAACAAAAAAGCATAAGTGATACCTTAAATTGAATACATGTTAATAGTAACTAATTTAGTGTTTTGAATTATTTTTGGAAAACAGAAAAATGCTTATTTAATCAAATTTAGGCTTTCCAAACAAAAATGTACCACTCTTAGTAAAGCCAAAATTTTTGTCTCTCCTATATATAGTCAAACCCCGCTATAACGAACCCTCAACGAACCGACCTGAGTGATCGCGATAACCGGGGGTTCGCTATATCCGATTTTCCAATAAAAACATTGTAATTCGATAATATGCTACAATAGTAAACATTATAAATGCGCAATGTCTTCATTAATAGTAAAGGTAATAAATTAAAGTATCAGAAATAACTAGTAACCATATTTTATTGAAATCACGATTCTTCCAAATCGTGGCTGTAGTAGATTTCGAGAGGAAAAATTTCTTACTAAGTGGGCTGCATATCAAAGGAAAATTATGAGGGGGGAATGTGGTTTGGACTCGGCTATTTCAGAGATAAAGGTGTAAGCATTGTAGAAAATGGTGTTTGCTGAGAGAACAATCGCTAAAGAATGTCACTGGGATAGGTGGAGAGAAAAAACTTGAAATTTCAAACAGTTTAGGATCGTTATAGCCAATTTTTCAGGGTTTGTGAATCGTTATAAGTGTACAAAATTACATTAATGACATAGGGTTTTAGTTTGGACCAATGAAAAGGTTCGCTATCACCGGGGGTTTGCTATAGAGGGGTTTGACTGTATTTATATCTTTTGTACTTGCCCCTTTATTTCTGAGATCTCCATGAACCTGGCATAAATTCCAATAATAAATCTATATATATAAAAATGAATGTTGGTAAATGTGTATATGTGTGTGTTCCCTAAGATCTCAGAAACTACCCGGGAGATTTGCCTGAAATTTTCACCGTTTGTTCCTTTTGGTACTGGGAAGGTTTAGAAACCAGTTTCAACAAAATCCGATGAGTAGTTATTTTTTTATCTCAATTTTAGACATGATTCTGTCTCTGTAATTTCAATTTAAAACGCCATTTTCGAAGGCTTTCATCAATCCAATCGAGTATTTAGTGTATCAACTCAACTCTCTGGCAGATAGTTGGAATTGCTTGCTACCGTAAATTTGGCGATCTTTTGAATCGCGCCAAGAGCCCCCAATAATGGAAGTTTTCCCAATAACTATCTCAAGTATAAAAAATAAAAAAGGTATTTGATTAACAGATTAATCTTTTTTTAAAAGCAAATGAGATTCAGTTTCATATTTCGGAACTCCTTCAGATTTGTAGAGGCTTAGATGTCATGCATTATTTTCCACGCGAGCACTATTTTGTTCTTTATCTATTGCTGTTTTCAATCAAAGTATGTTACTATATTTTCTCGCCAAACGTCCAATCAATAGTTCGTTTCCATGTCCATACTATTTGCTATGATATACTGCAATATTGGAAATTATTTTAACGCCTTACGGAATGATGTACATTTAGCGCCAAATATAATATTCAAATTGATTTCAGATTGCCAAAAAAGTAATCAGCTTCATAGAGAATACCTCAACATTTGGCGACACTTTCTCTTTCACAAAAGTGAGATTACGTAAGTTTCTTTATTTATGGAAGGGATAGGGGTTCAGAATTACCCCAGGTATCCCAAATTAGCTACCAAATTGGCGACTTTTTAAATAGCGTCAAGAACCTTCAATAATTGAAATTTTCCAAGGCACGTTGCTACGCAACTATTTTTGTTTTCGAGAGTAGAAAAAATTATTTGCGTATGATAAATACCTGATTAAATATGTTTCCTTCTCAGAGAAACATATTATTGCATGACAGTACTCAAATGCTACCATATTTTTTAAGGTGTTTGCTTTTTCATGTCTCTGTAAGCAACAAAATTGTTCCTTTGTTCTCTTTTGGCTTATTTTTATAACATACTTTTAAAAAACTACAGTTGAATTATAACTAAAATTGAGTATTCTTTCTGCGATATCAATTCATTACCAAATGACCTTTTACTTTTATACCACGGGCAAAGCCGTGCGGGTACCGCTAGTAAATTATAAAAATCATGATATACAAAGAACCCGAAGAAAACGCTATTTCCATTTTGGAGTAAGAATCCAGGATTTATGATAATCACTAAATTCTCCCATGGCATCAGAATGTTTAAGAAATTTTTTTCTTTCAAAACAGGATAAGCTGAGCTGGAAGTCAAAAGAAATGTTATGAACCGTAAAAATATTTCTTGCTTTAAGCAAGGTTTGCTCATTAAAAGTGAATTTTGCACCTGTAGACTTAACATATACCTATAATTTTTTTTTTCTGATTTCTTCATGACATCACGCTCTTTCTAAGTGAGCTTGACTGTATTTAAATTTATGGAAATACTTCTTTCACATTTGCTGTATTTTTTAATGCATTGCTCTTAGTAGTAAATTTAAATGAATCTCTCTACAACAATGTAACCCTCTCAGAAGAAAAATTAATCATTTACTAGGTAGAAAATGCTTTAATTTATATGGATAGAGTTTTTGAAATTGTTTCTTAAAGTGCATTTTCTTTGTAAAACATAAAAATTTGTCAAGATATAAAAATTGCCAAATTGAAGAACTTGAGTGAACTTAAAACTATCCTTCACTGGTTAAGGTTCTGGGTGGTCTGCTGAGGCAACTGTTACTTTTGAAGAGTTAGCACAAGGTCAAATTCTACAAGCTGTTTTAGTGGAGTATGCTGATGATGGTGTCCCATGTGTTCATTTATATAAGGTGCAAGGAGTTTCAGTAAGTGTCAATTGTTTAATTTCATAAAAGTTAGTATGAGGCAAGTCATGTATATGAGTAAAAACCAAAAAGCGACGTTTAAAAACACAAATAGATAAAGTTAAAATTGGCAAACATGTTTCAAAGGCATAAAGCCTCCTTCTTCAGTGCCAAGCAAGAAATGGCACTGAAGAAGGAGGCTTTATGCTTTTGAAACATGTTTGCCAATTTTAACTTTATCTATTTGTGTTTTTAAACGCCGCTTTTTGGTTTTTACTCATTTGCGTACAAAGTGAACTGCTTTTAAGTCATGTATATATTCTACTACTCAGTTAAATATGAAAAAGTAAAAGTTTCCACAAGGAATCAAAAAATTAGGAATATCAAAGAAATATCAGTCTTAAAAATTTTAGAGCAAAAAGTGTCAAGTACTGGAGTTTAGCTATAGAGCTAAACATAAATTTTTAATCTACTGTAAATTAAGAAAAGGTTTTTTTTCCCCCGTTACAGAAAATGAACGTTTTTATTAAGTAGATTTCTTAATTCTCAATATTAAAAGTTCGAGTAAAAAGGTGTGTAAAGTTCAAACTGTGGGTAGACTTTTCTTTAAAACATTTTTTCTAAATCATTCTGTATCGCAGCACTCTTACGGTTATTAGGGTTACTCTTACCATTTTTTGCAACAAAGCAGATGATAGAATCTTCTCCCATTTATACTAGCTGTCTCCAAATTTTTACTTTTGTCTCTTACACTTTGCTTTTATAGTTGGGCAAACCTAACCTAGCGGCATCGTTATGCTGTGATTAGGATCTGCATATCTTCACAGTACTGCTAAGTTAGGTTTGCACCAACTGTATGTGCTTCAATTCATGGTATCTATGCACACTTGAAAATATAGTAGTAAGGAGGAAAAGAGCCAACATAAAGTAGCTCTTGGCTTAGAATTCCAAATTTAACTATAGTTTTATCATTTGTAATACATTTTCAGAAATCTTGTTCTAATCACAAAAGTTTTCTTTGATTGGTACTGTCGTCCCCGCGGAATCGAAAAATATTTCTTGGAACCGATAGTATTTGTTTAAGCCCGCCGACAGTATTTGATTTGCTGTGCAGTTTACGCACATAGCAATAGTCATATGTGATTTAAGTTTTAATTTTTCTTTGATGTTTTATTTTTCATATTTCTCTGTGTGTAGAGAGGGTTTATACTTGCTGAACATTGAAAGCAAGCAGAGATCTGTCTTATGTAGTTTTGTGAACAACGATGATTAGCCGAATAAATTTCATGATGCACATTCTGATTGTCATTAGTATGCTTCATCAAAATCTCAGTTTGAAAATTGAAAGATAGTTGTAAACATAAAGAAAAAAAAAACAGGATGCATTTTGTGTGTTTCATATGTTTTATCAAAATCACATATTGAGAATTCAAATGGCAGTCGCAAAATTTAGATTAGCATTAAAAGTTATAGATGGAGTTGGAGTATACATTTGTTAAACAAAAGGAAAACTTGTTTTGCTTTTTTCATGTTGTCTTCATCAAAATTAAAAATCAACTAGATTACAGAATCTTTTTTTTTCTTCCAGAATATGTTCATTAACAGAGAATTGGTGGATCGAGGCTTAGCTGTTTGGATAGATAATCATTGGGATCCTCACTGATTAGTTTTCTTAAGCATGGAATGCCTTCCAAATTTTTCTATATCCTAGGTGATTGACAATGAAGACTGTGTAGTTTACTGCTAAAGTCTGAAAAGCGCGCTTTTGTAGGTGTTAATGGAAGACGAAGCATTTATGAGCTAGTTTAGTGAGATTTTTTTTTATCACTAAATATTTTGTCCTTCAGATGATTATTTCTGTAATATTTATAATTGTGTTCATTTAAAAAGTTTTTCATGTTTGAATATAATGTCCATATACCCTCTTCATAATAAAAGGAATCTTATTTTTTCTGATAGCTATTTCTATATAAAAATAAATTAAATAGTGCTTAAACGCTTCACAGATTTGTTACATTGCTGTTCCAAGTTTCAAATTATTGTTTTTACCTTGTAAAAATGTTCCAATGGTTGATATTTTGTGAATGCATTTAAAGTCCTTTCATTTTTAAACACTTAATCTGTATGTGTAACGCCTCAATCTTTCTCTTTAAAATATATATTTTAAAATACGTTCATTTTAAAATCATATCTTGCTGCTTATTGCTATGATGACTTCAATGTAAAAAGATTTTAATTTGTAATTTTAAATTGTTTGTTTTAGCTTTTTAATCATTTTTTATTTGTTTTTAGGAGGGGGAGACTTTTGTTAGACTAGTAAAACTGAAATGTTGGTAATACAAACTATGAACTTGTGTTCTCATAATATATACTATTATCTCCTAATTTTGTGTAAGTGGCATAGCAACCATACATGAATGAATTCTGCAGATAATCTACAAAAAAGACTAAAAATAAACTGAAAAAAGGGGGGGGGGGGGGCTCGGAATTAATCCTACTATTTACTATTAGCAGAAGTTGGAAATCCCTGATTTCACCAAATTTTTCTATATCTAATACATTCTGATACAAAAATGCTTAATTCACAATTTCTGTGCCAAAATTGTTTTGCATTTCTAAAAATGTTTTTTAAAAAGAAATAAATAGCATTTTATTATCTTTTACTAACTGGAAATATTAGAAATTTCACTGAAATACTGGGAAAATGTCCTAAAAAATTTAGTGAATTTATCATTGATGTGTACTTAAATGCGAAAGAAGCTGTAGTCTATAATAACCCAGAATGTAATCAGCATTTTCCTTCTTTTCTTTAAATGCAGGTATATTTTGCTAACAAGTTTGATTATATAATCATTATCTGTGTGACCCAAGGAATTATCAAAACTGTAAAATGGTGTAGTTTTTCAGTATTTTAACTCAAATTGAACTTCTAACCTAAGCTGCTGAATAATGCATAAGATTTGATAGTTGATGTTTTCATAAATAAAATACTGTTGACAGTTATTTAATTTGAGATTCTGGTAAATTCAGTGTTTCTGCAGTTTAATGTCTGTAACTGCTATTTGTTATTTTCCTTTGATGTTCTAAGAAATCGATTTTTCTTTGAGTGGTCTAAAAAGTTGAAAGAAATAAAAAGAAGCCATTAGAGAATAAAATGAACTACTAATTAAATCTTTCATCATTTTTAACTGAAAATGAGTGCAGAGCAGAGAAATAAATTTTATGTATAGTATTAAAATAACGGTTGAACTAAACAAATGTATGGAGAAAAGTTATTTCGTCAGTATATTGGCACACATTAATCACTTCTATTACCTACAGTTTCATTTTACAATGAAATTAAGAAGAACATTAAAAATAAATTTTAAGAATAATACAATATTGGGAAAAAAATGTTTTACTGAAAATATACTGGAAGTTTGAATCATTAGATCAATAAACATCCCGTTTTTTTTTCATGCATAACTTTCACTGAAAGGTCAAAAAATTATATTTATTTTATCTGATGTTATATGAAGTAATATAATAACTTGTTTTCTTTTGAAGATATAGTTACGAAATTTTATTTTCTTTCGAAAACTTCCACCACAAAGTATGCATTTTAATAGACACCGCCTAGTCCAAACTTCGTCTGCTATATGTCTAATTCAAATACCTGCTTTTTTTTTTTCTTTTGAATTTGTAACTGCATGTGTTAAGAAATGTGGAATGTATTTTCACTAGGTACGTATTTGAGAAATTGCAATTTCAGTATTTGAGACAAATATTGCTTTCTGCTCCTAATCATTACGTCTTTCAACTAGTACTATTGTGATTGTGATGAGATATATTTTTTTTAATTTTAGATTTTTATTATTAATAATTTTAATTGTATGTAATTCTAAGAAAATGCACTCTCATAATAATTAAATAATATTATATAAGTTAACACAGTAATAAAAAAATTCAAGTCTGAAAACTAAAACATTTTCCTATAAGCTGAAATTACTCACCGGAAGATATTTTAAATTGAATGATTGAGATTTGGTCTTTAACATTTTCATTAGTTTGGATACTATTTAAAAGTAACTTCTTATTTACTGATATATTTTTGTTCCATTATTTTTCATGTTTAATTGGTAGTAAATAAAAGTATCAAAAAATAATTGACCACATTTTAATAGCGACATTGAATTATTAACAACTTTGCAGTTGGATTTGTCTTGGTATCAAAAGTCCACCCCCTCCTTCCCCAGATATGACTGATGCTTTCTTCATATTACTTTTTACGCTTGTCATAATTTTGAAAAGCATTTGTACATTAGGTATTTTTCTCTTTGTGCTTTTATTTTCTGTGTGCAGTCTATTCCAGAACATAAACCCTATTATGTGTAGTTCAAAATATTTAAGAAGTATTTTCATTTTGCTCAAAGGTAATTTTTCATATCATTTTGCCTTTTGTGTTTCATTGTATGAAGTCAAAACATGTTTAATATTTTAACTGCTATGTAATTAAAATGAAGCAGTGTTTCATTAAAAATAACCCCAAATCTTCAAAGTCTGATAAAAATTATAAAAAGTTCAAAAGTTTGATGAAAGGTTTGTATTGACAGAAGGCCGATTTATTTAACTAAGGTTTTTATTACAACTTAATGCAAAATTAAATGCTGGCTGTAAACAATTTTAATATATAAAATGCTTCTGACCTTTGTTTCATCAATAGAGAGCAAAAAATGCCAGATAGATTTTGAAAAAATTCCAGTGTGTATATTTTCGAAGTGTAAGAAATTATTATTTTTCTTTTACATGTAATAAAAATCATCCTACCTGCAAGAGAAAAAAAAAAAACATTCGTTTCACTTAATTCTAAATTCTTCATATTGCTTTGACTTTAAATCATACTTTTTTGTGCTGTTAATTTGCTGAAAAAACTGAACTTCGATTTCCCCTCTCCCCTTCACAATCAAAATTTAAATTCCTCATATGCATTTTATATTACTTTTGTTTACTAATCTAGTCATTTCACTCAAATTTTTTTGAAAGCATATATTTTTTAACCTTTAGGAGTGTTAAACTCTTACTGTTTGTTTGTGCACAATATGCTATATTACTTTTCTGAATAATAATGTTTGAAAAAATATTTTAATCTACCTCTGCACAATATGTACAGTCATTTAGCATATCTTAGAGCCAGTCCGGATAACTTTGTACCACTTCTAGTTTTTTTTTTTTTTTTTTTTTCTTCGGAAGTGAATTAACTAAACAAGTAGGCAGTCCCAGCGATACATTCTCCTAGCAAGGTCATACAAAAAGATTTCTTTAAGGTTTTAAAATATACTATATTATACTATAAAAATATGAAGTGTCTCTAAGTAATCCGGACTGGCCCGAAAATATCCTGAATTACTGTATGTGGTTTGTACAGTAATTAAAATGAAATATTCTGTTAAATAATTTATTTGAACACTAAAACAACCATCTCACTGTTATTATTGACAATTTTATTGAAATTTTTAGCTGCATTCTGTAACATTTTAAAAAATGGGGAGATAATAAGTCGAATATTAGTAATTTGAAAAATGATGCTTTACATGTATGGGAATGTTAAACTGATAGCTAAGACTAGTGTCTTCCTCATAAGTTCATGCACAACCAAAAGTTAGAAAATGTATGTAATATTAAACATTGTTTTTATACATTTTTATTGTAATGACATCAGACCTTAAGGAAATAAATATTTGCTATCGCTGTTGAATCCGTGCTTTGTTCATCTCTATTAAAAGTATGTACAGAACTTCTAAAGGTGTGTATTTATATCAATAGAAAGGGTTTTTTATTTCATTTTTTAAATCAGAAGTTCGTAATTTTTAATTGAATGATGAGAGTAGTAAGCCAGAAATTTGCTTTTCCTCAAACTATTGGAGCTAACTTATCAGCTTCTCGGAGAATATTTGAATATATTTGTTTCAAAAGGTTTTTTCTTCAACTATTTTAAAGCCACTATTTTTCTGAGGTTATAAATTTTTAAATACAGATGCTTGATTTGTTGATTGAAAAAAGTTCTTAAAGTGTTAACTGTTACTGTTCATTCCCCTTACTCCACAATCCACATGTTTTAAATAATTTGAATAAATGCTGTTGTAAATTCATTAATTGTCCAACCTTCTCATAATAATTTTCAGTTGAACTCTCTCAAAATAAGCATGACTGATTTAACATAAACTAAGAAATTTACACGTAAAAGGAAGTAGTGTAGGGTCCATACCAAATTTTTATATCATACTTTGAAGGAATTATAGTTGAATTATAACTAAAATAGAGTATTTTTTTCTGCTATATCATTTTTTTACGAATGAACTTTTAATTTTATACCACGGGCAAAGCCGTGCGGGTACCGCTAGTAGTTAATAAAAGAATATAATGCTGCTTGAAAAAAACAGTGGCATATCTGCAAAAATCGATTTTTTTTTTTTAATTACATCAAAAAAGTCAATTTTTTTTACTCTTTCTTGTGGTAATATCGGCATATCTCTAGTTTCAAAATATGAAGCAGCAATCGTTAGTGTTGTTGTGCAGTTATTATTTTGGCACGCTTCTACTAGTAAACAACGACACAGCCGCCATTGCGTCAGTTCTGAAGAAATTGCTTGGAGGAGGAACATCTATGTCTCTAAGTTGCTTCGGCATAAGTACCCTTAATACCATTTTACTTCAAAATACTGTTTTACTACAAAAACTTCGAAACGCTCTAGTGAAAAGTAGTGTTTTGCAAATATGCCACTGTTCATTTCAAGCAGCGATATGTAAAATTATGATCTCTTACAAATTGTCTTGCAAATTTCATGCTTTTTTTTGGTATGTGATTAACAGAAAAATTTATTGAGGAGTGAACTTTCCTTTTCTTTGTTCGTGTCCCATACTTTTTAGCAAAATGGTAAATATGAAAAAGTTTCAACAGCTTTTAGGGGTGAACTCGAATCTGTTTGGGAGTGAGGGGGGATTTCCGATCATTTTTAACTGAAGAATGTTGGGGTTCCTATGTGTTTTCAATTTGTGTACTTTTAATTGAATAAAAGTATATTGAGCTACGTATCTAAATCTCTTACTTCACTCATTAATATATTTCATGAGAAATAAGCAATACTGTTCAAACTTCAGTCAATAAATGCAGAAAACAGGAATAACTGCGATCGAGAAAATGTCAATGAACAAAAGATGTAAAATTCTCCTGCACGTTCTTTTACCGAAAGTAGATACTATGAAACTATTCCCGTAACATAAAATGAGATAGGATATTTCTCATCTGAATAATTTTCAAATATTGTGAAAATATTTTTATTTTAAAACAGTTATTAAATAATTTAGACATCCAAAATGGCCACTGTTTGGGACAGAATTGATTCAGAGTCAAAAGGCAGCACTTTTCTTAAGACTCCTTGAAAACATGCCTGTCTTTTTCTACATGCTTTTGAACAAATCTGAATTGTGTGTAACATCACTATTGCAATTTGGAAAACTAGGGCTGATAGTTGTACTTTATGCCATTAAAACATACAAATTAATAAGGTTTTAATAGAAATTTAATCTCTGTAGAAAAGTTGAAAGGACTTAGGTTTTTAGTATTATTATTACTTGAAAAATGAACTTACATTAAGCCATAACAAAAATAGTTTAAACAATTCTGCAATCAAGTCTTTTTAATCTGATATTTTTCTCAGCTACAACTGTCAACAGTTCAAAGTTGAATCTAATTGAAAAAATACTGAAATCAAAGACACATGAAATTACGATGTAACCTGTGCTGCATATTGTCAAGCTGCTACCTGAGAGAAACACTTAAATTACAATACAAAATTTGAAATATTTATGTAGATTTCTAGTAATCAAAGCTGCAATTATTTTCATAGAAGCTCATATCCTGCATTTTCTTTAAATTTCGTAAAAATTTTACATATTACATAGAATTCAGACTACTTATGCATTAAAATAAGCTATGAGGGCTCTCAGGCTCCAGTTCGTTTTTCGTCAGAAATTAAACACTCTTAGCAATAAATAAGGTAAATTAGAAAGAAAAAAAAGCATACTAGAAGAGTTGTTAGTTATTCTATCTATTAATATTGTCTAAAGTTCTTTCATCTTTATAGAAGTATGGATGCCTTACATTAATTTCAACTATTGATTGCAAACAAACACTCACATACATTCCAGGATCCCATGTACTTACATTACATTTGGTTTAACCGGGTAGAGAAATGAGGCCCTGAAGAGCAGTTTTTTTATTTTTCTAAATCCAAACCTAAGTAATCCATGGTCCAGCACAAAACCACGAAGCTGTGGTAGGTACGGGGGACCCTGGAGGTGTGAAAAAAAGTGAAACTCCCAAAGGTATTGGTCTGGAAAAAGAAATTTGAGGACTTTGTGGCTACTAACGTATTTAACGTGTCCCAGTCACCATTCGTGAACACGGTGAATGTGACCTGCTGGAATCAAAACTGGACCCTGCAGGCATGAGTCTGATGCCTTACCAATCACAAACATTTGCAAATCGAAAAACAAAATTCAGCTTTCTCTTCTGAAAATTCTAGCTATTTTCACCAGAAGTTTATTTTGTTTGAAATACATTTTGAGTATTGAAACTTACCTTAACAATATATTATCAATTGTAAGCTATTTCTTTTTTATGTTTTTGAGTTTTATGCATACATAACTGATGTAGCTTATACATGATAAACTACATAAAACATTTTTTTTAATATTGAGAATCAAAACTTATGCGTGCTCTAAAGCAGCAATGTGTTCAGCAAAGTAAATTAGTGGTATATATTTACATTGGAAAATTTATAAGAAAAAAATTTAATAAGATAGGACTTTTCTGTTATAAAAAATATTGGACAAAAAAAAATACTAAGTGTGATTAAGGGAGCTTCTGTTATTTAGTTGGAGTTATGATCCTTAATCTCTTTTTTATTTTAATATGTTTTGTGTGTGAGATATAATATAGTTGCTCCAACTTGATACAAATTATTGATTTTACTGCTGCAGTCTACTCCCAATTACTTTACTGCTCCAAATTCGCAATTTTCTTGCTCCCAAGATTGCTCCAAAAACGTCTTTCGGCAGCCACATCCCTGAGATTGCAATTATATCTCCAAATTCGTTGCATGAGTGAACAAAAATTGCTGAATTGGGAAATGTTGGGGAGGTCACAATGACTTCTCGTCGGAGCGCCCCTGACTGCTGCTTTTATGGCAATTGCAATGATAAACCTTTTTCCTTAAACAGCGAAATAGAATCGTCGGATACTACATGAGAAGGGGTTCCTGGAAAGTAATTGTTGCTAATTGAAATCCATGAAGTTGCCCAAAAAAAACCATAAAATCATCAATATCAAGAATCAGTACAAAATGATTCAGTTTAAAACGAAGGATTAGGAGGATTTCAAATTACTTCACAAACTTCAGGTGAAGTTCATCTTGTACAACGTTTTACTGTCTTTGATATGCTGCCAAAATCGAACAATATGCCATTTATTCAATGAAATACTCTCAAATTTCAAGTTTTCTTTAAATGTGGAATAAAAATCTAATAGAAATAAAAAATTAAGACGCATTGTGTGTGGTGCGATTGGATAGAGCGTCGTGCTTATATTAACAAGGGAATGAGTTCGAATCCTGGCAGAAGAACATCGTTTCAATGGGTTTTTTCTTCATCAACAGAATTCTGATTCAGCTTTCCATTAATGTGTAATTTAAACTCATTGTAGGATTCTGAGCGATAGTTCTGTTTGACATCAAGAAACAAAGCATTGCTTTGATATATAGCTTTTAACGAGTGAGTTCGAACATTTGTTTAGAGCGTCGTGCTAAAAACACGAAGACTATGGGTCCGATTTCACAATGGGCTTTTTATCATTTTTAAAAGGCTTTTTTCCTCGGGTTAATTTCGATACCAAAATCTGAACTTATGCTCGTCATTTAGGGGCACGAAATGCCCCCCCCCCCCTCCGGGTTTTTGAAAATTAATATTTTTACATGTACGGGGATTGATTTTTGCTGTTTTGCCGCAAAAAATACATTGAGTATACGCCCTTTGCCCCTCCCCCCCCCCTGGAAAAACCCAAAACGACGGGTCTGTCTGAGCTCATTGCAGGATATGAGTTCTTGTAGCGCTGTGGGTAACAAACAAATCAACTGTACTAATGTATTAAAATTTGGAAAAAAAAAAACTCTGCATATTTGAACATGGCATATCGCAGTGTCGTGAATAGTGTGTTGTGTGCCATAAGGTAGTATTTATTTACTGATTTGGGGGGGGGGGAGGGATTGCTTCCTTAATACTTCGAAAAACTAAAAAATGAAGTATGATTTTACTTTCTTTTTCACTGAAATATGTACAATTCAAATTAAGGCTGCTTTTTGAAAAATTACCGTTAAAAAAATCGGGTTTTTGAATTACCGTTGTCAAGCGCAAATGCTTCGCGCAGGTCCGCTAGTTTTCCATAAAGTTAAAAATGTTCTGTACTTACAAATGTAGGAAAGTATAAGAGTTCATTAAAAAACTTAAGAACTCACAAGAAAAGTTTATACACCTAAGAATTATTAATTCTTATGCTCGTGCTAGTACCCATTTCTGTGAAGGTATTTAAAAAAAAAATTCGAATATTGAATAGTACAAGGAAGTCGTGTGATATCCACATCAGATTTTTTTTACGAGTCATCTCGTTAAATTGGACAAAGCAAATGTCTTTTACCCAAAAAAATTTAATTCAACTGCTTTTAAGGTAAACATTTTGAAATGGCCATACATTTTGAAACCCATAATTTCATTAAATACAACTCAAGGTTCTATCCGTGAACCAGCAAGATAAATAAGGAAAGAACATCGATAGATTCTGTGCGCGTTCAATTTTGTTAGTACATAACATTTTCATTAAAAATGCAGTTTTACGCGGAAGCTTTATTGCGATACATTTCAAATGGTAATCAATCTTTGTCTTTCTTTTGCTGTCATGGGTCCCCTGTGATGAAACATATCACGGTAAGGGTGGGAGAAGAATTATACATTGCACGCAAAGTAAGGAAGCTAAAAGCTGTGTGCTGTTCTGGAGTCACATTACCAAAATGGATCTGTTGACTTGCGGGTGGTTAATTTTGATTGTGGCTAGTTTACAGTCATCACACACAGATGCAGCTCGTTCGCGAAAAAAGCTACCAGCAGATAAAGGCGAAGCTATGTATAACTGTTTGAAGAAACAGTCATGTGATTGCGGTAAGTATAATAACAACTAAAAAAGAATTTAAATTCGTTTCTGAGAAATTCATATCACAACCAACTTCTACATCCACAAAACATTTAACATCCAGCTATTAATTAAATTTTGACGACTTGAATTTGAATTATGTTTTTCACAATCACAATTGCAACCTTCTCTCATTGGGTTTCTTCTTTCTACAAGAAATGGAATGGAAATGGGGCAAAAATTCGCACCTGTCATTTTTAGTTGTAAGTTTCTAGATTAGGTTATACGAGGCATAGAGGAAGTGGTCCAAATGCAGGCTGCCTGCTAAAGATGGGAGAAAGGAGTTTAACACAGTTAGAAAATGGCACTCAGTAAAAAAACAAGCAAGAAGGGTAAAATTGTAATGAGCAAAATGGCCTTGACTCATGTGCTTGGTGATGAGAGCTGTTTTAGTAGTAAAACTAACTTTTAAGGTACTGAAAACTTTTCAATTAATGTAAAACTGAAGTTTTCCTTTTTAAAGTTGTACAGTAAAGTAAGTGGCTGCTACCAAACAACAAAGTTGATTGTATGAGTATCTCGTCGGGCACTTGTTTTGAACGACTTGTTTGTTTAGTAATAGCTTCAGGCAGCATCTACTGGGAGTACTGGGTGATCTAAAAACGGGCTGGCCCGTTTTTGCATCACCAATAGTAGCTCATTTTTAGACCATACGTTTTTTTTTTCTTGATATTTATGATCTAAATTAATTCAGTGATAGGTTTTTAAAAGGCATAGAAAAGAAGGGAGAGGAAGTTAATTCTATTTCCTTTCATGTTTTTATGACATCCAGAATCATAGACAGATATGAAACGAAAAAAAAAAAGTAAACGCGAGGTGGAAATAGGACCTAGACGACATACAAGAAGCATTAACTGGCAGTTTGCTTACGAAATATGGGAGGACATTTTTCTTTCTTTTTTTGATACATGCTACAAGAGTTGAGGCTGCTAGCTTCCGAATTATAAGTTTACAATAATCTAGAAAACACACCGAATAACTCTGAAGAAACGAGCATGGCATGACTTGATTTGTTAACGAAAACACGCGAAAATAGTTTGTCCCTATTATGAAAGTTATTAAACATCAAGACAATTTTCTAAAATCCTTGACTTAAAGAAAGAAAATGTTGAAATATTTTTCAATATTTTAGAAGAACTCTATGACAAATATAAATTTTCTCCAGAAAAAAATTTCAGCGTTAAAATGACATCATGAATAAATGGCCTTCAACCATTCAAGGAAAGGATTGAAAAAAAAAGAAAAGAAATAATAATAATGAAAAAGAAGAAGCTGCTTTGACTTCTGCAAGAAATCAAAGTTAGAGCTTTCATGAATACTTCTGAGATTTTAATTTCTCCTTATATGTGATTTTTCTAAGAGTGAACAGGGCCATATCCCCCAGTTTTTGAGTAAAAATTTCCTGTTTTTTCATTTATTTATTACGAGATAAAATCATTTCCTGTATAAGTACTCTGTATTTGGACCACCTCTTGAAAAAGCGTAGTTTTAACTTTCTTTTTCTCTCGAAATCGTTTGGTTTTAGAACACTTAAAAGTGGTGTTCTGTGTTTTGAACCGTAAGTTCACTTTCATCAGTGTTTTTTAAGTGTTATTGGCATCAAAATTATACATTTTGCTTGAACAGGTAAATTGGTAGAAAACAAAATGAAAATGATAGCCCGTTTTTGGTCCACTTCCTTTATCCATAAAAAAAAAGTAATGGTGACTAGGCAAGGCCGCCGAGAGCGAAGGTAGAAGAATTTTAAGATATGGAAAAAAAGTTTCGTGATGATCACAACCTATTAGTTTGTTTTTAATCAGATTTTAATTTAAAGATAAGAAAAAAAACTTTGAGTAGATTAAAAAGGAAGCAACCAAAATGTGTTAGATTTATCTAGGTTATTTTTGTTAATTATCATAATGTTTTTTTTTTTCCATGAAAAATTCTTTTTGCCAACCTTGAGTTTTTGTGAAGACTCTGGTTTTGCAACTGTGATTTTTGTGACTGTGAGATAATTTTTACTATTCCAAATTCTGTGCTAAGTCCTTTTTGGAGCCTAAAACAATGCTTGATGCATGAAGGAAGTGCATGTGAAAAATTCATGTTCACTCTGCATGGTGTCATTCTGGACTAGCGACATAAATTATAAAATCTCTTCGTGCTGAAGAATTTTCAGCCATTTTGATATGTTTATACTTTTAACAACATTTAATCAAACTATTTCAGTTAAATGGAGCTTTTAAACGTATCAATAGCTTACCACTGGTATTTCCTCATGTTACCAACCTAGTTTGACAAAATTTGCAATTTAATGTGTTTTAGGCAAAGGACCTGAATTACAAGAATGCTTTGAGTGTATGGAACCCGAGGTAAGTTTTAAAATGCTCAACTACAACTCATGATCTCTCAAACATTTCTTTAACATTGCAAATTAATTCACATTTCTTGTTTCCATTTGACTGCTTTGTTTGTTGACACAGTTAAGGTTTGATGTGATTTCTATCCGGGAATTTATAACTTGAGTAAAAAGTGAAGGTAGGGTGTCACATTTAAAAAGTAAACAAAATTGTTTCATGGTTTAGAGATTAGCAAGACGGACAGATACTTTTATCGGATAGCAAAAGTAAATATATAAACATCCCCCCCCGTGCCCCCTATATATAAACACCCCTTAGAAAAAGTATAAAATATTTTTTCTAAGCTTCATGTAAATTTAAAGCCCCATACAAAATCAGCACTTTTTGCAGATTGTACAGGAAATGTGTGATAGAGAATTTTCAATAGAGATTTAAAAAATATATCTAGTAATATTTCAAAGGACAAACATAATTACAACAACAACACTTAATTGATGCATAATCTTACGGATATGTTTTTACATTGATAATTATTTCTCATAGTTATATTGTACACTAATGCTCCCCATGCTATAATGCAGCTTAAATGTTTTTCAGAACATGAAAATATGCCTTGACATTTTTAGAGGAGTGAAACATATGCAAGAAATAAAGACTAATGATAATTAATAACATTGTATAAAATAAATAAATAATGAGCAACTATCTAAGTATGAAATAAAAGATGGAAAGGAAGAAAAAAATACGTCATATAATATTTAACATCAGAATTCTTGACATTTTGAATTAAAAATAATAACAAAACGTTTTTCAATTCCTTTTATTAATCTAAAGTTTTTCCACGACTGCATTTTTATTTAAAATGCAAAGCTCGCCAATACGATTTTCTACATTTTTTAAGGAATATATAAGATTTTCAGTGTAAGAAATGCGATTGTAGAAACATAATAATATCTCTGCCAGAGGGGAACACTTTGCCTTTGTGTCTCCACTGTTTTTTAACGATAATACTCGTAACTTCCAGTTGTTCTGCTTTTAAACTGGAACACTGTTTTATGGTAACAATTATTATTATTATTATTGATTTATTTATTTGCTTTTTCGGAGAAAAAAAGAAATTCAAATAAATAAGGGCGATTCTCTGTAAACTTGTCATTTTTCACACGAAATCTGTACGGGCACGGTTTTTTGAAATGTTCGCATAATTGTAATACTATTGCTCAGAAAATGAATCTATTACTTTGGTTTGAAAGAGGGCTAATTGAAGTTTGTGTTTTTCTGATAAATCATGATAGGGGGTAAGTCCCCCGCCTAGTATAACTATGCAGGGGACTGTGCCAGGTGACTGTGTTTTTGCTCTTTGTTGCGTAATATCTGCAAAACTAATAGAGCATAATTAATTACGAGACTACCTATAAATTGAGGCACAAATCGTGGACATAATAACTAATATGTTTTATAATTAAATTAATTGACATTAATAAAATCACTTCCCAGAGGACTGTTTTCGTAACAACCCTGATGCATACTTTTATAACAAATGTGGCTCTCAAACTAAGCAAAGTAGCGTTTCAACACCGTTCTTGGCAATTTCGGCAAATTCAGACTGATTACTTTAAACTTCATGCCAAAAAGAATTTGAAAAAGTTATAGGGCAATTCCACGTGACTCACGTTACAATTTGACGTGATTTTACAAAAGTAAATGTTATATATATTAAAGAAATACCATGCCTGATTTAAATAAAGCTGTTGACAGTCATCTGGTATGCAGTGAGAACCCGTGGCTGTCAGCATTTTAAATTTCAACAGAAATAGATGGTGTTTCAACCTTAATTTAACATCGTGACTCACGTTACAAAAAAAAGGAACTCAAGTTTTTTGGATAATTAAAAACCTAAGATTCCTGCTCTTTCAGAATAATAAAATTTAAAAACTGCTTTTCACGGCACAAAATATGTTTCTAAGTTATGATATATACGAAAAAAATGTTCATTCTGCAGTCGCTAATTAAGTTAATCAATATTTTGAGTGTGACTCACGTTACATAGTTTCGTGACTCACGTTACATCTCCGTTTTAGTCCTTTACTTTACATCTTATTTTGAAAATTTTGTGTAGAGATTTCAGTTAAATTCAATTAAAATTAATGCTTAATGGGTTGTTTTCTTTTGTTGATCAGTTTTAAATGCAATAAAACCTCTCCGAGCGGTCATTTTTACAAAGCGGCCGCCCCTCTTAACGGCCAATTTTTTGCAGCACGAATTTTTTGTCCCATAGACCGAGGGTTAAAATTCTCCTTAGCAGCTGCCATCTAACCCCTCTGAACGGTCACAGAGTGGATTCATCAATTCAATTTTCCAAAACATATGTTTGTCTTTTTTTATATTACTTCTCGTATTTTCTCTGTGGCTGCATTGTACTGATTTCAAATTCTCAATTCATACATCTGAAAACTTTTACAGGATACTACACACCATTACATTTCATCTGATACCAATCATAGCATTTAATGTTGCATAATGGCTGTAAAATTAGTTGACTGCTGTCAGAAGTAGGCTCTTCAAAGTACTTATTTTTCTCATCCACTACTGATAAATAATTAAATTTTAAGCATCTCAAATAAGAGCAAGCGAGATGTTGACCGTGCTTTTTAAAATGTCTCTTATGTTCCAATTACATATGTTTTTTTATATTTTTTTCTCTCGCTCAAGCTAATTTTTTAAATCATTTTCGCTTAGATTTTCTTGGGATAAATAATTTTTTCAGCATGAGTTCGGTGGAAATTGAAATCTTCTTTTCAAATGTATATTACATTTACGGATGAGTATTGAGTAACTCACTTATGACTACAGTTTAACTGTGAGGTGAATTAACGGAATTTCTCCTTGTTTTGGCGATTCTTTCTTAGTGTAGTGCATATTTGTATACTTGTTGAAGCGATAATTAAGAAGTTTGAATTTAGCCAAAATTTCCTTTGAAAGTTTCATATGTTTATTTTTCAGCTTATATTGAATTGCTAGAGACAATATCTTAGCTTTTCGACTTTTCTCGTTAGACATTCTTTCATCCAGAGACAATGTTTCTGTTTACATGCAATGTACTTCCCTTCTTGCTTCAATTTTTCTAGGCACCTTTTCTGTCATTCTGCGGTTACTCGTTAAATATTTTAAAAATTTCTTTTACTGGAATGAAAAACCTTTCTTAGATACGGAAGAAAAATATATGCATGCATAAACACATGCTACACATTGGAAAGCTGAGGGCCAAGACAGGGACCCAGTGCACTAATTGAAAGATTATAAAACACTAAAAGGGTTAAAATTACGCTATTTATATTTAATTTCATCAGTAATTTTAATTATATATAGGTGTGTGCAAGTGCTAACCCTCCCTTTAGACCCTAAAATAGCATTAGGGCACATTAAATACGTTTTAGAAGTTAATATTAGCTTGTATTGGCTGTAACTCACTTTTCGCGTGACTCACGTTACAAAATAAACATCCTGATTTTTTGAATAAAAAAGCAAAAAACTCTAAATTGGCCTATAATTTCTTTTTTGTAATATACATGAGTAGGAGAAACAGGAAAAAAAATTTCATTTATAAGCTATAAAATTTGGAAATATTAAAAAAATTAAGTTTTCGTGACTCACGTTACACAAAATATAATGGTTTAAAAACTACTTAAAAAAATTATTTTAAGAATAAATTTCAAAATGTACTATTAATAATTGTTTTTTTATCGAATAAATCTGCCAGGAAAAAGTGGAATTAAATTGTGGAAACAGGCTAAACCAATAAAATATGCTCGATTAAAATTGTGTCTAGAAGAGAGAGACTTTTGCAAGATTGTGAGCTCATAGAACAAGTTCTCTTACAAAAAGAAAATGATTCACCTGAAGTTACCTTATTGTAATTTGTAAACTTCAATCAATATAGAGAACGTACAAAAAAAAATTAAGACAATTTTTCAACATTTTTTTTTAACACCGAGTTCCCATTTTCTCTGGAATTGCCCTATAGATTTTTCGTATTACAGCTTTGAATTTGTTGCAGGGGACTGTTTGAAAAAACTCCGGACAGAATTTACATGACAATTTTAAGTTTTAGAAATACATAATTATACCTTATTTCATAAGAAAAATATAGCTTCATTATTCTATTTTTAAATAGTAATTGCCAATTTATGTAGTGTTCATAGGTTTTTTGAAATACTATCTTTAACAGTTAGACTATGGGATTGGGATAGCCAGGGGACTGTGTTTTTGGCTCTTAGATAATTTCTAGAAAAAAAAAAATAAAGTGTTATCACTCCAAATACAATTGGGCCACAAAGTATTAATACTTTACTTGTATTAAGAGCGATAATTACTTTATTACACTTTATTAGTTTTAAAATACTTAGTACGGACAGCCAATTACCAGTTTACAGAGAATCGCTCATAAATAAATGCGTACATTTTTTCAAAAATTTAAAAACAAAAATAAATACACTGCTCGACATTGAAAATGCAACACCAAGAAGAAGTGGTCAGAAATTGATGAAATTTGGTAAGAAGACAGAGACAGCATGGAACAATAAGTGATACTAGGTGACCCGTGCGGAATTCCGCAAAAAAAAAAAAAAAAAAAAAAAAACCTCTAAACTTAAAATTTAATACGACAATTTTTATTGGCTTCATTTGCACAACATCGCCATCTACTGCCGTCGTTCTGACAACTTTTCAAAGAGATCAAAGACACGTTCACTTTTACAACTACTGCAAAAGTGATACCCTATATTAAAATCAAATACCCAAGGCTACTACTAAACTAAATACTAACGTTATCGTAAAACTACCATAGTATTTTGAAACAATAAAAGTTACAATTAAGGTTTACCGAGCTAAGCCTTGGCTTGAAATGTCGCATTTAAAATTGATTTGAACAACAATGTAACGATTTTGACAGTTGAGCAAAAAATTTAACTTTTTCAAACTTCAATCGCTTATAAGTCGCTTAAACGTGGATTTTCGAGATTCTCGTTACGCGGCGCTAGCGGAGAAACGTTCTAAAGAACGCATTTTTTTTAATCTTTCGAATGAAATCAAAATGGAGACGATACGACAATTATTTCGCTAGATAGAGTCAATTTTGTGCCCAAAAATTGAAGTTCGAATAAAAAACGAACCGACACTTTTTAGAGGGTGGGTCTAATTTTCGTCAATAGCCCGCGGGATAAGCTTCAAAATCATAAATTTTCTTGCAATTCGATAAAGAAATGAGCGAGTTTCGTCCGGGTATAGGATTCGGCTTAGAGAAATAATAAATGGAGATTTATTTCAAAATAAATAAGCAAAATTTAGAGCGAGGACGGCGTCGGCTCAGTAAGAAGTAGGACCACCGCGGACAGCGATGCACGATGAAACACGTCTAGGCATGGAGTCAATAAGCCTGCGGATGGTGTCCTGAGGGATGGCACTCCATTCCCTTTCAACCATTTGCCACAGTTCGTCCTCTGAACGAGGCAGTGACAGGTTCTGCAAACGGCGTCCAATCACGTCCCACACATGTTCGATTGGTGACAAGTCAGGAGAGTATGGTGGCCAGGAAAGCATCTGTACACCTCGTAGAGCATGTTGGCTGATTCGAGCACTGTGAGGCCGGGCGTTATCCTGTTGAAAAATTGCATTTGGCAGACCCTGAAGGTAGGGAATTGCCACCGGCCGCAGTACATTATCTACATATCGTTGGGCCGTCATAGTGCCCCGAATACGAACTAGAGGTGATACGGAATTGTATGCAATAGCGCCCCAAACCATTATGCCACGTTGTCGCGCTGTGGGGCGTTCCACAGTTACTGCCGGATTCGATTTTTCTCCACGTCGACGCCACACACGTATGCGATGACTATCGCTGGACAAACAGAAGCGGGATTCATCTGAGAACACTACAGTTTGCCATTCTGCCATCCACGTCGCTCTGGTCCGGCACCATTCCAAACGTTGGAGTCTGTGCTGTGAGGTCAATGGCAGTCTTCTTAGCGAGCGCCGTGATTGCAGGCCACGTGCAACCAGTCGAAGGGAAATGGTTCTGGTCGACACAGGAACATCCAGGGTACCTTGCACGTGCTGCAGAATCGACGTACAAGTGACTTGCGGGTCCGCCACAGCTTGTCGGTGAATCCGTCGATCCAAGCGGTCTGACGTCACTCTGGCTGCACCTGCACCCCTCAATGTGGCTACATTTCCTCTTTCCAACCATCACCGACACAGCCGATGCACAGTGCTTGCATCCATGTGGGTATCAGCTGCAATTTGACGTATGGACCAACCTACCCTTCTCAGTCCGATCACCATACCCCTTGTAAAGTCGTCTATATGCTGGAAGTGTCTTCGTTGAGGACGGCATGGCATTTCCTCCTATCACACGTATCCTTCGAGACAAAAACCAAATTTCTCCGATAATTAGTCTGGCAGAAAAACCAACATGAACATAGCCCACTTTTCAACTTCATTCTCTTATATCTTACTTCACGTGCGTCGGAGAGCTGCGCATTTCATATCATTTGCATAACTCAGTGACGTGCGTCTACGGTAAAATTTGCATGAATTTCTGACCACTCCTTCTTGGTGTTGCATTTTCAATGTCGAGCAGTGTAAGTGACAAGAATAAAAAGCATCGAAAACATTTTAAAATAAATCTCTCAAACCTAAAAAAAAAACCTGTTGTCACAACGCTTTCTCGAAGTTATTATGAATGCTTAATTGTGTATATACGGTACAAAATATTCTACATATTTAAGGTCTTTTTCTGTTTTGTCTCCACAGACTATGCGTGCATTTATTAGTTATGTTGAAAACTGTTTTGGATTAAATTACACTGTGCCGAATAGCGATGCAGCATCAGTGGCGTGTACTCTTCCCGAAGAGGGCTGGGTAAGTACAGAATTTAACCTGTTAACTGGGTATGACGAAATATTTCGTCGTACATAAAAGCCTACAGCAATGGTCATGACGAGATATTTCGTCATACATAAAAGCCTACAGCAATGGACATGACGAAATTTTTCGTCATGGAAATTAATCGCAATATATTGAACGCATCACGTTCTACGTTGTTCTTATCTATTAAATCTTAGAGTGGTTATATATATGCCATCATATTGTCGATGCGTCATGAATTTTCATGTTCTTGAGCGCTATTAACGGGAAAACGGGCGCTGCATGATCTATACTTCGAGCTGCCACAATTTGGATTCATTTTAGTCTGCATTTCAGTATCTTACATGTTAGTAATAACTGTCTGATTTGAATATTCTTATTGTAAATTTCAGTGTTTTATATATTTTTATTAGTAATAAATTTATGACTTAAATACTTTTTGGTTACTATTTGAGGTGTGATATTACTTACTGAGGTGTGATATTACTTACTGAGGTGTGATTTATTATTTGAGGTGTGATATTACTTATCGCTGCGAAAAAAAAGTCCCCATAGTGAAACGAGTTGAGCAATAGCTAATTCCCCGGTTAACAGGTTAAGGCAAGATGGACTTAATATGGAGGTTAAAAAATGAAAAATAAAGGAAGTAAAAAACCTGATAAAATTTCATGTATTCATGAAAAACCTAGAGTTATTCTAAAAAATATATTTGCATGAATTATTAGCACCCCAGAACATCTTGAGCATTAAGAAAAAACTTAGCACCTTTATTGATATTTTGTCGTAAATAGAGTTTTGGTTTTTGTAGAAAAATTAAATTGTTCGTTTCTTTCTTGATGAAAAAAGTTTAACGTTTTCCCTGATATGTTTTGTGATTTAGGTCCGGTGTAGAAACGAAATCCTGGACAATTTCAACAAATATCTGGTAAATATCTCTTATTTGTCTACTTAGAGCATATATGTTTAGTATTTCTGGAAAAGTTTTTCAAGAATTATTTAACCACGAATTATGTTTATAAATAACTTGCACTGGGTGAGTATACAGAGTGTCCACTCTAATCGTGGACCAATAGCTAATTTCTAAACCGTTAGAGATAAGCATATAGTTTATTTAGGAAAAAATCTCAAAATTATGAAAGGAACTTTAGGTCTATTCAATGTTTTTCAAAAAATCAAATTTTGAAAGAGTTACGAAATTTAAATTTTTATACAGCCCCCCAGTACTATCAATCATATTTAGTAAAACATTCTTGACACTGTATCGTTTAAAACTAAAAAAAAATCACTCTTCTACCACAAAAATTGACCGAGTTATGACGTTTTGAAAAATCTTGATTTTTCAAAACGTCATAACTCGGTCAATTTTTGTGGTAGAGGAGTGATTTTTTTTTAGTTTTAAACGTTACAGTGTCAGAAATGTTTTACTAAATATGATTGATAGGACTGGGGGGCTATATAAAAATTTAAATTTCGTAACTCTTTCAAAATTTGATTTTTTGAAAAATATTGAATAGACCCAAAATTCCTTTCGTAATTTGGAGATTTTTTCCTAAATAAACCATATGCTTATCTCTAACGGTTTAGAAATTAGCTATTGGTCCACGATTGGAGTGGACACCCTGTATAATTTAGTAAGGATTCAGACAGAACATCCGATTCTCAGGTGGGTTCAGTAGTTATTGCTACTAAATTGAAAAGTTTGATCAGCCTCAACACCAGGGCTTGGTTAATGAATAAACCAACACTGCCGTATCATTTCGCCCCTGCTTTTTGTAGCTCCCCAAATGTCTAAAATTGTTTCAGCCAACGGCTAGTTGTGCAAGGTTTTACTGGTGGGGGGGGGGGACTCAAAAAGGGGTTGACCTAGAGCTCTGGATATTTTAATCCAGCTCAACACATGATAAGCACATTGTCACACCATAAACAAAACTATTTTCTCCATTGTATTTTATCTGTTTGATTTAACAATCGAAGCTGCCTAAAAATTTAGAAACCAGTATGCAAAGAAAACAACGGATGCTACTTGAAACAGAAAATAAGAAAAAATAATGCATTTTTCGCCCGAAGGATTATGCTGATCAAAGCTGATAATAAATATATTAACAATGGCTACCGCACAGGTTACTATATCACCCCCTAAATTAGCCCTAGGGGGCTATTCGCCCCCTAAATATGCATTAAAATAAGTGAAGCTAATTTTTGATCGCACTTTTTTTTCCCATGTAGGCGGATATGTACAAGCAGATCTTCAGTCCTGCCAAGCAGAAAGAAATGTTGGGAGTTGAAAAAGCTAAAGTAAGTATCAATCTTGCATTACTAGAGTGATTACCAGAACTCCTCTTCTTTAAAGTAAACGTTTTTCTCTTGTAAAACTAAACAGTGAGAAGTTAACATCGTGCAGCACAAAATGAAAATTAACTGTACACATAGACACGTGTTTCGTGGTTAGAAGACACCAGTTTTTTAATTCAAAACTTCGAACATTCGGTTGCTACTCAGTACTACAAGTTTCTGCTTTCTGAAAAACATGAACACCTTTCATTTATAGGGTGGCTGGAAAAAAGGAAAGCTTAAAATTTAATAAGCCGTAAAAAAACAATGCTTGATTAACGCAATGTCTCGCTGATCCGTGAACCTGGGTACCATAATTTTAGAGGCACCAAAATAGGATTTATTTCTTTTTTTTTGTTCCCTTTCTTTTTATTATTTATTTATTTATTTATTTATTTTATTTATTTTTTTCCTTTTTTTTTTTTTTTTTTTTTTTTTTTTTTTTTTGAAGTAACTGCATGAACATGCGCAGATTTTCTCATGTAGAAGCACTAAATTTTAACAGGACCTAGACATCACTCAGGCTTTATCAAGTATTGTAAATTAATACAAAACCTAATGAGCTGAAAATAAAGACTCGCATAGAATGAAAGCTAGTTTTATAAGTAGTCACTCATGTGTGAAAAATGTACAGTAAAAAGAGAGAGAAAGAAAAGAAAAAAACATAAGAAAATAAAATGGTCCCTTCTGTCCCACAGAAGGGGTAAAACGGAATCACGGTTTACACAGGTAAATGTTCTTTTTCTTCCCTTTGGTTAAAGAATTTTTCTTATGTTACTTTAAGGTACGGAATAAGATAGAAAAAACTCTCTATACTAAAAAAATGATGCCGGAGGGAGCAGGTTAGGGGTAACTTTAGCTCATAGAAATAGTTTTTCTGTTTTCTTTTTTCATATCTTTAAATTTTTTTTCCTTGGCCTTTTCCTGTCAAAAATAATTAAGTAGTCACAAAATATCCATTTAACTTAGCTTTAAAGGAAACAGATAAGTTTGATTTTTTTTTAAACTTAAGTACTTTATTACATGACATTTGAATGGATTGATGAATGAAAGAATAGTACTTCATTCGTTTGCATTTGTCACAAATAAGAATCACTTCGCCCCCGTCCCCATCGACTCCAATACTTTTTCGGAATTCAAGTTTTCAAAGCCAAACGCTACTATTATCTCTCTTCGCTGCAGCGAGACTGTTAAGGTTAAGAAGCTCTATTTACAGTGAGAAGAAGTTTTTTCATTTCATTTCACACCTCCAGGGTCCTACCACAGCTTCGTGGTTTAACCGGGATAGGGCCCTGAAGAGCGCTCTGTTCTTAATTTTGAACCAGAACCTAGGGTCGAGCAAACCCTAGGCCCAGCACCCCCAGAGGTATCGTTTCACTTGGAGGACTTTGTGACCACGACATTTTTAACGCCTCCCAGCCACCATTAATCAAGACGGTGGATCTTTGATCGGCTGGGATCGAACTCGGGTCCCTCCGGACACGAGTCCGATGCCTTACCGATCGGGCCACCACGGCCCTAGTGAGAAGAACTGAAAATTACCCCATTAAAATCAATAAAATAAGAGCTTTTTCCTCATCTTTATTTAATAATCTTGTAGTGATACGCACTTCAACTGCCTGTATGAAACTGAAATGCAATTATAATTATTAACTATTCAATGAAATGCATTACTCTTAACTCTTTTTCATACATAGAAAATGCATTCTGACATAGGCTCGTTTTTATGGAATGATTCTACTTGATTTATTAGAGGAGAAAAGGCCCCCGTCAGAGGACCGAAATGATTCTAATCTCGTAGTAGAAGTCTATGGCTTGAAGGAGGTGGTAGAGATAAACAGGGCAGTTATTGTACTTAGCAACTTTGTTGCAGTTTTTAGACGATAAAAAGCACTATTTTGTTATATTCATTAGGGATTTTAATTATATATGTATGGCATATTTTACAATGCATAAAAATTGCGCATATTTCCTATTGCCTAGATATTTGATGATTACTTTGCGCATTACGGTATTTCTTCTAAAGTGTTCCAATATTTTAGAGTTATTTGCATATCATATTTATTGTGATTAATACCTGAAAAATAAATGTGCAATTTATGCAAAACTAACTTTTGGAAAGATGGTGTGATCAAATGTA
>JAXGGA010006997.1:0-65668 GCA_038373865.1 Uloborus plumipes
TAACACATGTAACTTTTAATTAACTATTTATAAATATCCTTAGTCAAAACTTTTCAACTTCTTTGTTTCTTATTTAAGAAAATTGAGACGTTCTTCATCGGACTTGTTTCTTGAGAGTAAAAAATTATGTTTTAGAATTTTTTTTTACTGAGGCGTCAAGCTGAGTTTCTTCAATGATCAACTTAAGAAGTTAAAGGATCTCGAAAAGTGAAACTGAAGACTTTTAATGGTTATTAATCATAGTTAAAATATGTTAAGTCATAACTTTAAAATTATTTTTTGTTCTGATTCAAGAAAATATAGACATTTTTATCGAACTGTTTCTCTTGAGAGCACTTGTATGTTCACATCTTGTGCACTGCCCTAGTAAATTAAAATAAAAATATTTATTTAATAATTTATAATCACATGCAAAGGTATTTTTTACTTCTTTACGAGCGTATTTTATGTATTGAACATCAGGAATACGCTTCAAAAATTTTTCCAAGAGTATTCTCGAGCTTTCTATTTTAAATTAAAATTAAGCTTTGAAGGGAAAAAAAATTGTAAATTAAAAATACTACAAGAAAGTGTTTTCTTTTTTAATATAAAAAGCATTGTACAGTCAACCCTCCGTTTATCACGGTTAATTCGTTCCAGACTATACCGCGATAACTGAATTTCCGCAAAGGAGGATTCTGTATTCATAAATGGAGTATTTTTCTAATTAGAGCGTATAAAACTTTCTAACATTTTAAGTACACTGTTAAAAATTCAGGAAGCTTTTATGGTAAATGTTACTGTAAAATGTAGCGTTTATTTTACAGAAACATTTTACAGTGAATTATACCGATAAAATATTGCGATTGCAGTGCCAATTGATCACCACGTGACTTACTGTAAGATGCACTGCACATGACACCGTATTTCCGCTCTCCTGATGTGTCTCATCTGGTACCGTGGATAGTAAAGCAGTGCATAAAAAAATTGGGTCCCGGGTTCGATCCTTGTCGTTCGTATCTCGCGCTTTTTAATTCTCGTTTTCTCTTCCGTAAAATTTTACAGTAAATAAAATATTTTATGGTAAAAGTTACTGGCAACATGGATGCCAGTAACTTTTACCGTAAAATTTCAGGAAAATTTTTAACAGTGTAGGCTTTTAACGAAGTTACAGCCTCCTAGACATGAAACAGCACCTTTTAGTCCCTATTACATTCGTATTGTTTAACATACTGCAAAAAATATGAGAAGACAAGACATATGAGATGTAATAGGTACACTGCGATGCAAAAGTTTAGACAAAATGCAAATATATGTATAAAAAGAAAACTGTTCAACGAAATGCTTTCAAATTTCTACTGCCGGTACACAATATGGTCCTAAATACGTGTCTGGAGTTCTTCAAAATATAACTGGAACCAAATTTTGGACATTACAAAAGACATTTTTTTCATTGTTTCAAAAGTTTAGACAATAGTTAGATTTTATGCAAATATCCCTTGAACTGTGATTGGTGGAGGAAAGGTGGGACTTTATTATTCAATTATAAAGGGTAGAGATTGCTGAATAAATAATAAAAATCCCAAAAGCTCTCGTGTAAAGAAGATGAGAAAGTTTGGAAGCCGAAATTTGAAAATGAACCTACTTTATTAAGTTTTTGTCTTTTAAATCGGTTCTAGTATGGTAGTACGCTGTTTTTTACTTTGTGGAGGTCAAATTCAGACATGCGGATTGATTAAAAGACCAAGAAAAATTATATTTCTTAAAGATGAAGGAATTGAAAAAACGGCTCGAACTGACAGTTTGCCCCTTAATCCTACAAAACTTCAACTTGGGTCAAAAACAGCACGTGACAGCATAAGTAGATGAACAACTGAATCGGAATGCATAAAAAAAACAAAGAATTGTGCTTGAGCCTTTTCAGACAGAGTGTCCCAAATAAGCCAGATTTTAATGGTAAAAGCAGCACAGCATATGATCATTGGATATTTCTCAAGTCCCGCGAAAAGAATTATAATCCATCTAGGCCATCCCAATTTTAATAATTTTTATCAAAGAAAGTACCATTCATTTTTTAGTCACGATGATACATCTGCTGCTTTTCACATTAAAATCTGGCTTATTTGGGACACTCTGTCCGAAAAGGCTCAGGCACAATTCTTTGTTTTTTTTTATGCATTCCGATTCAGTTGTTCATCTACTTATGCTGTCACGTGCTGTTTTTGACCCAAGTTGAAGTTTTGTAGGATTAAGGGGCGAATCGTCAGTCTGAGCCGTTTTTTCAATTCCTTCATCCTTAAGAAATATAATTTTTCTTGGACTTTTTGATCGATACGCATGTCTGAATTTGCTCTCCACAAAGAAAAAAACAATGTACTACCATACTAGATCCGATTTAAAAAACAAAAAACTAATAAAGTAAGTTCATTTTCAAATTTCGGCTTCCAAAATTTCTCATCTTCTTTACACGAGAACTACAGAGCTTTTGAAATTTTGATTATTTATTCAGAAATCTCTGCACTTTATAATTGAATAATAAAGTCCCGCCTTTCCTCCACCAATCACATTTCAAGGGATATTAAAATATAACTATTGTCTAAACTTTTGCAAAAATGTAAAAAAATGTCTTTTGTAATGTCCAAAATTTGATTCCAGTTATATTTTTAAGAACTCCAGACACGTATTTAGGACCATACTGTGTACCTGCAGTCGAAATTTGAAAGCATTTCGTTGAATAGTTTTCTTTTTATTCACATATTTGCAGTTTGTCTAAACTTTTGCATCGCAGTGTATCACATTGTTCAATATTGGGTTAGAAATAACTCACACAAATGGAGTTCTTACACACTATTACCAACCTATGAAATTAGCTCAACTTGTTCTGTGATTAAACAGTTGGAAGTTAGTGACCGTATCTGCCCCTGTGTGCTCTTCTACATTTATCTTCATTAAAGTTTTTACGTGAAGTATAAAAATCAAGTGCATCATTGAACACTATTCACAGTTTAAATGTTGAAATCATGTAACGATTCTCTACAACTTCTTAGGAGATTCCTCCTTCCCCCCTTCCCCAACTAGTAATACTACAGCCCCTAAGAAGAGCTTATATGAGAGAACTCATATGACGATGTTTAAAAAATAAATAAATAAAAAATAAAAAAACAGAAAAACCGATAAAAATCTAAGCGTGAAGTAGCGACGGACTAATGTATTCCAAATGCTGAAAAAAACCAAGCTTCTCTTCCCTGCTACCTTCGATTTTAATCTTGCAATTTAGTTTTTTTTTATGAAATCTATACATCCCTATTTTTGTATACTTTACTCCTTTAAAAATATTTCACGCCTCTAAACAATGACAAGAGGAGTATTTTCACACCTTGAAAAAAAATCTAGAAGTATGTCTGACTACATGTCATCGTAAGCTTACACTGTTTTAAAATGGCAATCACAAGAAGAATACAATGTGCCACAAACATTTTCAATATCGGATTGTTTTACCTCATCTTCGGGAGTTTTACTGCCAGTCCAATGAGAATGATCAGCTGAATTCCAAGCTTTGAATGCAAATACTCCAAGTAATATGTCTGAGAGAACTCGTGAAGGAAAGATCAAATGATTTTCTTACTCTTCAGGGGACAAAACATACCAGTTACTGCTTCAATTTTCTTTTAGCAGACGTTTGAAAATGATTCCCCGCAACAAACAAAAGCACACCATTAAGGACTGATTCAGAGATTTTTTAATGATTTTTTTCTACTCTTTACCCGTTAAGAAAAGACAGCTGAATATTCATAATTAGTCATGTGATCACTTCATTCGTACTTACAATTTCAAGTACTTTACAAAATAAAACTTATGTGTCAGTAGCTGTGCCTGAAAATAAGTATGTGAAAACAACTAAGAAAGTGGGAAAAAATTACTTACGCTATATATATTTTGGATATTCTACAGACACTCGGAAATACAGGGTGTCCACTCCAATCGTGGACCAATAGCTAATTTCTAAACCGTTAGAGATAAGCATATAGTTTATTTGGGAAAAAATCTCCAAATTATGAAAGAAATTTTGTGTCTATTCAATGTTTTTCAAAAAATCAAATTTTGAAAGAGTTACGAAATTTAAATTTTTATACAGCCCCCCAGTCCTATCAATCATATTTAGTAAAACATTCTTGACACTGTAACGTTTAAAACTAAAAAAAAATCACTCTTCTACGACAAAAATTGACCGAGTTATGACGTTTTGAAAAATCAAGATTTTGAAGTATTTCGCATACGGTCCCTTAAGCGATCTCTCGATGACGTCATGAAACAATGCAAATTCTTGATTTTTCAAAACATCATAACTCGGTCAATTTTTGTGGTAGAAGAGTGATTTTTTTTAGTTTTAAACGTTACAGTGCCAAGAATGTTTTACTAAATATGATTGATAGGACTGGGGGGCTGTATAAAAATTTAAATTTTGTAACTCTTTCAAAATTTGATTTTTTGAAAAACATTGAATAGACACAAAATTCCTTTCATAATTTGGAGATTTTTTCCTAAATAAACTATATGCTTATCTCTAACGGTTTAGAAATTAGCTATTGGTCCACGATTGGAGTGGACACCCTGTATATGGGTAGGTAAAAGAGTCTAGGAAGGCCAAAAGGGAAATATTTTACACAAGAAAAATGGGCAAAGGAATGTGACGTACTACATACGCTGGGAAACAATATGCATACATTGGGCAGGGAATATAAAATGCAATTTGAATAGCAATTCATTGCTTAATTCTAAAAATTCAAAAAATAAGTTGAAAAAATACATGTTACACTAAGTAAAGTGAGAGTTTTTTTTTTTTTTTCTAATTTCAAATCAAAACACATTTAAAAAATAATTACTATACATAGCAATACTAAATTCAAAAATTTGTTCAATGAAATAATAACAGTAGATTAAACTTTTACAGCTCACATTGTCTTTTATTTTTATTAATTTTTTATTTTATTTATATGTATGTAAGTATACATTTTTTTTAGAAACAGAAACAACAAATAGGTCTATCATAGCGTATAGCTGAAGCAAAGATAGCTTCTATTTCGTTATATGGTTAGGATCTCATTATTTTATTAAAAAACAAATAGAAAAATGTCATTAATGCAATAAAGCACACTGAATTATACTGTACTATATTTGGCATAAGTTAAACTTAATTTGTACCCCTAACTTTGAAACTTCTAGCAATTGTCAGCTTATTAAACAGTCAAGATAACATCTTTCACATTTCCCTAGCATTCACATAGTTTGATTTATCTTCAACCTGCTATATTATTTATCGTATGAATTTTATTGAGAGTTTTCCCTATTCACATAATACCTTCAAGTCTATGATTGCAGTCAGACATGAATTTTAAGTTGCTATATTACCTTCTGCTGTATTGAGAGCAATAGCGAAATCAATGAGCTTTGAGTTTCTCATTATTGCAGTATACGCATTGAGGAAAATATCCCTTTGGGTTCCTTGAAACATTTTACGAATATAGATGCGTTTTACACTAAAAATTTTTGCTATGGGTATGTGACAGAGATAACTTTTGAAATTGAAGGGGCAAGTGGATAAAGGTGATATGTGACAATTTTTAAAAGCACACTTTTTACCATGTATGAAGGTGATAAGGTTATATATATATATATATATATATATATATATATATATATATATATATATATATATATATATATATATATATATATATATATATATATATATATATTTTTTTTAAGTTTTTTTTTTTAGAAATTTGAAAAAAATGTCACATATCACCTTTATTCACTTACTCCATCAATTGTGTTTGTGAGTTAACACAATTGAATACACACTAATTTGAATTTGTGTAAATCGGCGAAATTCAAATGTCACATATCACCTTTATCCACTTGCACCTTCAATTATATACATTTTAAACATTTTCACTTAGCTTCTAACTATATGAATCTTAATCAGATTTTTGAGAATTTTTTTTTTCTCAAATTAAAGGATACGAACAATAAGAGAAATGCCACTGATTATTGTTATGGTAAGCCTTATGAAGCAGATAAGCTTTCCGTTGTAGTAAGGAGACATACGGAAACTTAACGCTGTTTGTATACTTGCGTAAATAACGCCACCTAAAAATAAAATATTTGCTCCAATACCATGCGCTGTAGCAATACTTGTCATCTATAAAAGTGGAAAGAACTAAATTAGTTTTCAATGTACATTGTTTTCAAGAATATTATAGCAAATGAAAATGTTTGGAAGAAAGATAGTTTTAAAAATATATAGATCATCTGATACAAAATTCTATATTACTTTCTGTTTTCTTCTTTTTTTTCACTCATAACTATTTTCTTATAATGATTTTTCAAAATACCACGGAAAAAGAGAATTAAACATGGTTCAAATAATTACCAGCAATAGAAATGTTTCTAGACGTTACTACTCTACAAAAATTAGAAGTCAGCTTTTCATAGTAAAAATGCTCTTTCTTAAAAGATCTTCTTTGTTTCCGTTTACGATATCAGTAGCTAAAAGTGGTCGAGCTCTGTCCACTTAAGTTTGCAGAGCTGTTATAACATAGAAACTTAGATTGCTAAATGACTTGCTAAATATTTTATACAATAGACATTTAAAACTTACCACGTAAAGTAACCAGACAAATCTGCAATTACAATTACCAACTAACAAAACGGCAGACTTTACTCCAAACTCTTTTCCGTACACCTAATACGCATTTGAGCTTTTTACAAAGTGTTAGGCTAGTTTATATTAAGTTATTCTATTTATTTCATTTCAAGCAGCGAGCTTCGTTTTGATAGAGTCAGTCATGCATAAATCCATCTTTAGAGGATCACAAAAATTCAAATAGATTGGTTCTAGTCTATGTTATATCTGAAGTGGTGTAAATAATAGAGATATTTTACTAACAAAGTAATGGAATGTTCTCACTAAAATTCGACTGGGTAAATAGTCCAGGTTAAAAAAAAAGAAAAAAAGATCAATTTTTTCGTTTTCAAAGTATTGCTGGCATTCAAAAAATAAATCTCGTCCATCCATCCATCCATTAATCCACTCTTAGAACATCTATAAACTGCAAAAGTTGGACCTCCATGTTGACGCTAAAGAGACATTCCCAGGGAAATATCAACGTATGAAAAACGAACTGTCGAAGAACCAAATTGTGGCTTAAATGAACGTCATTAACGAGTTTTGAAAATACATACCGTTCATTAATTAATCAATCAATTATGAAAACGAAAAACAGAACATTCAAAAATTAGAATAATAACATTAAAAATATCTTATTGTTACTGAGCAGAAATGCACCACATGGCTTGCACAGAAATATCCGAAAAGACAGACATTTTTAGATGCATTATTCTGCTTAATAGATGATCGTTAAAGTATATTTGCTACACTGTTAAAAAAATGTCCTGAAAATAACGAAAAAATGTACGGCAGCTGAGTTGCCGGAGTGTTTCCGTTTCGTTAATTATATTTCCGTGATTTTACAGAAGCTCCGTTCGTCATTTTTCCGTTCGGCATTTTTTCGTTTCGAAATTCTCATTTCTTCATTTTTTCGGTTCTTATTATCCCCGCTTATACGTTATAGGCTTATACCTATACGCTTTGACTTATATATATACATGCAAGATGGAAAATTATTTAAATTTTGCAAACTAACAAGCGCTTTTATAGCAGCTTGATATTAATAGCAAATTATATATGGAAGTTGAATAAATTAGTCCTTTAAGTGTCACAAAATGCGTAGATTGTGTAAAACAACAAATGCACAAATTGAAATTTTAAGAAACATTTGAAAATTTGCAAAACAATATAAACATATAAAAAGAACAAACATGGGTAATGTGCTGCCTTATCTTTTTCGTTTGTTCTTTTTATATGTTTATATTGTTTCGCAAATTTTCAACTGTTTCTTTAAAGTGTCTTAAAATTTCAATTTGTTCATTTGTTGCTTTTTCCAATCTACACATTTTGCGCCACTTAAAGGACTAATTTATTGAACTTTCATATATAATTTGCTATTAATATTAAGCTGCTATAAAATCGCTTGTTTATTTTGCAAAATTTAAATAATTTTCCATCTTGCATATATAAGTATAAGCGTATAGGTATAAGCCTATAACGTAAAAATGTGGGTGATTAAAATATGGGAAAATGAGAAACAGAAAAATAGAATTAAAAAAGGAGCGTAAACTAGCTCACCGGAAAATTATATATATATAAGACAAAATTATGAGCAAAAATGTAAACTTAAAACACTCACGAATTTTGTTTTTTAGAAAAAGTTTGAAAATGTCCGCTCATACTTCAAACTCTTAAACATCTTGCCTTTTAAAAAAAAATACTAAAGCAATGCAAGAATTGGCTTTTTTTTTTTATTAAAAATTTTAGTTCATTAAAATAACATGATTTTTTTGAAAAGAATACATCAATCTCGCATAAAATACTCAAATATTTTGAAGATGGAATGATCAATGCATAGTATTTCTGAGCGCATAACTTCAAAAAATTAAAAAGTATTAACAAGGTGCATTCTTTTTAAAATATTTTCTCTCATGTTTGAATAAAAATTAAGTTCTTCCGAAAGTTTATTTTTCCTTTCTGAATTTGAAACATTCGTGGTTCCTTAAAAAAAAAATCCTGTATTGTTACTGATTTTCTCTATTTTCATATATATTTACGTTATGGTATTCATAGTGATCAACACTTTCAGAAATGCACTCTCCAAATTAACGATATTTTCTTTGTTTTTAATGAAATCACTTCCAAGAATATACCCCGAGCGAACATTTCGTCATTTTTTGGGAATGAATTTCGTCAAATGTAGCAAAATATTTCTTTATCCTAGTATCCTCAAATTGACAATCATTTTCGTAGTTTTGACAACATTAATTTCGTCACATTAACGAAGTAAAGTCATAAAGTAAAAACGCTAAGTTTTGAGACTAAGCTTATAAATCCTGATATAAAATTACAAAAATCATTTCACTAAATTTTACTAACCCTCAGCACCAGTAAGTTTATACATGCAACTCCTAAAATGCACAATTGGTTTACATCATGAAATAACTAACTGTTAAGTCTGGACTCAGATTAAAATAAAAACAGCAGTAACAAAAATAAAAATTCTTACCTCCAATTTAAAATAAAAGTTGCTCAAAAAAGGCAACAATAGAGCGAGTAGATTTTAAAATATACTAACACGCCCTTTCGTTGCCCATTTTGATTCTATCCATTGCGATAAACGAAGTCTTCTTAAAAATGTTGAGCAAGGAAAACGCTCATAATCACATGCATACCGCATAAACACATGAAAAGATCCAAAATATTTTTTCAGTCAATTTGATTAACTACTCAGAATCCTGGAATAATTCTTATTCAACGCTGTTCTTCGAAGCATTTTCAAATTGAAACAAAATGGCACACATAATAACGTCCTGAGAAATACGATTAAATAACATTCGAATGTGATGTGTTTCTTTTTTAACAGTTCAATTCAGATAACACAACCCTTTTCCCACTTTTAACCCAATATCACCCTAATTTCCACTGCAAATATTATTCATATCAATGATTACAATTACTTCTATGTTAAAGAAAAATAAAATCATTTATTCTTACGCACAAAAATATCCAAACTTTTCAGTAACAATTCAGCAAAATGAATCATTTAAATCCTCAACAATTATTATTGAAACATTGTTCATTTTTTTAATATTTAAAATGCATTACCGGATACGCAGCAACGACTACCATTCCCATCAGAGCAATGAATCCTATGCAGACTGATATTCGATTCAAAATATCCATAAGCCTGTCAATTCCTCTGTTAAGTTCATCAACAATAATGTATCGAATAAATATCGTAGATATACCTGAAAGGAATAAAAGTTGAAAAATATAACTGTTTTGTGAATGCACAATTACCATAAAATACAGTTACTTTGTGTTTACATTTTCATATGCAAACGACGTAAAAACGTATGATTTAACGTAACTGAATTGTCACTAGTTTGTGACAGTTGAATGTGATAAACTTTACCCTTCAATAAATTTTAACTTTTCAGAAGTAGAGATCATTTATCTCTGATATAGGTTGAATATAGAAGTCTCGATTGATAGGGCAGTTTGGGATGGAACACTTTTTTTTTCTCATTTTGTAAAATTTCGTGTGAAAGAAATAATATATTTAGACTAGTCAAACATTTGGGCTTATTTTGGCGTTTTATTGTATGACGCACAACTATGGTTAACTATTATTGCTGCATATAGAGGAAACTGGGAAGATTTGACTTCTTTTACTTTTTTTTCTGCCCGCTAAAATTTTCCAAACTCACATTATTTGTTTCTTTATGATGCTTGGCAACTTTTTAGGATATTATATTTTATTTAAGTTATAGAATATTTTTTATTACTAATTAGTCGAGAGTGTACAAACCGGGTAAATCTTCCCCACTTGAAGGTTTGACCCATCGTAAGGGATGTTTGACTCACAGAGATTAAAAGTTGAAAAAAAAAATATGATTTTGAAATAATTACATGTGTAATAAGATGATATTACAAGGTACAGAGATTAAATGCGTCTAAGGGAATACCATCATTTTGAATCAGTAGTGTTTATGATTGCTAGAAATGTTACAGTGAAACATCCTTTTTAAAGAAGCTCTTTCTGTTCTTCTTCTGATCATTAGATGAGAGAGTTTAATGACATCTGTTTGGGACATGGTTACAACACTTTCTCGTTCAGGATTAATAAAACTGAAGCTACATGCAATAGGACTGCTATGAAAATTAATTTAAAACAAACAATACCTTAGGGAATACCATCATTTAGAATCAGTAGTGTTTATGATTGCTAGACATGTTACAGTCAAATTTCCTTTTCAAAGAAGCTCTTTCTGTTCTTCTTCTCATCATTAGATGAGAGAGTTTAATAACATCTGTTTGGGACATTGTTGCAACACTTTCTCGTTCAGGATAAATAAAACTGAAGCTACATACAATAGGTCTTCTATGAAAATTAATTTAAAACAATCAAGTCTATTTAATTTGAAGAAACAACCAATATAATGTAAGAAAGTTAAGGAGCAAAAAATCTCCGATTTTCATGATTCAACCATTGCTTCAAAGGTTTTGAAATAATCACAGGTCCAGTTAGGGGATCAAGCGACACAAGCAGCCGCTTGGGGCGCCGAATGGGGCTCGGCGGCAAGCGCAGCCAAACAGAAAAGGGAAAAAGAAAGAAACGAAATTATTTAAAGTGAAATAAAAACAATCAAAACATTTTCACACACCTCCAGATTTCGAAGCAACCGACTGAATCCTGCGAAGTCAACTGCAAAATTTGGTTTTGTTACTACTTGTATATGAGGAAGCTTGTAATGATTGATGGATATTTTGAAATAATAAATTAGGGGGGGGGGGTCAGAGTTAAAAACAAGCTGTTTTTAAACAAATCTCTTTTCCGAGTTTTCGAACATAGCTACATTTTGGCTGCTTTTCGCCAACCGTTGTTGCCAAAAATTGCTTTCACTCCTGTTAAAATCATTGTTGGAATTTTGGGTGACTCCCTTTGAGAATCTCTTTTCCTTTGTTCTGATCAAATTTTCTTTCTGAAATCGAAGTCTGCATATCCCGCCCTCACTTCGTGGAAATGAATTTTTGCTTTTTGCAAACACCTGCACTTTGAAACACCGCTACGAATAATTGCTTTCGGGTCAAGAATAGCTGAAACGGGATTTTAATAACACGCATGGTTGGTTTTGAAGAAACTTTACCCTTGGAGCAAAAAAAAAAAAAGGCGGCGGGGGGGGGGGGGCTACTGGCCATCGCAAAAAAAATAATAAATAAAATAAATCTCGATTTAAAAATGCCTAAAAAATGTAGCTTGCTTTAAAGAAAAGTTCCTTTCTCTTTGAGTTACCGACAGACGTGGAAAGCCGCACAGCTTCATTTCTCGATAAAAAATTCAATAGACTGAGAAAATGTTTTCTTTTCATTGTTTCCTTTTGCTAAGAATACGGTCGATCCTCGACTTACGCGAGTGATGCGTTCCAAGACTCTTAGCGTAATTCGGAATTTCGCGTAGTAGAAAAATATATAAATATGGCTTTTTGTTTACATATTCAATTATTTTAGACATTTGTAAACACCCCTTACACCGTTTTGAACCATTTCTTACCCAGATAATTACGGAATAATTATTTGAATACTCTGAGTTAAAGCGATTCACCATGTTCGAACTTCCGCTTTCAGTGGTGCTAAATGAGTCAAAGTTCATCACGAAACTAATATTTGATCTAGTCAAGGCTTACGACCAGCGTTTCCTTTCCGAAAATTTCGCGTTACATGAGAGGAATTCGCGTTATTTGGAAATTTCTTTCTCAAGAAAACTCGCGTTATAGCCGTTTCGCATAAGTCCTATTCCACCTATGAATTTATTTAGAAATTAACGTTACTAAAGCATAAAAAAACCTTTAAAAATATTAATATGGCATTGAGCTAAAATTATGAAGTATTTTATTTAAAATTTATTATTAGAAACCTTTTTTTCTTTTTCAAAATACAAACTGCGGAATATCATAAAGAAACGTCTTGTTACACGATTACTAGTTTTTCTACACTAGAATTTCAACCATGAAATATACCATTTTTAAAGGCTACAGTGGACAAATAAAATTGATTTTTTTTTCAATTATTGATTTATATGTCTAAAACTTTGTGTGCTTGTATTATTGTATATTTACTACATACACTAGGTGGCCAAAAGTATCCGGACACTTTCAAAAATTTACATTCTTACATATAGCTCGAGAAATAAGTGATCAATTGTTCTTTAACTTTAGTCATACAAAATATAGACTTCACCGAACATTTCCAAGTTGAAATTAAATTACCCTTGCATTTGGGGGACGACAATAAGGGGGTTGAAAGAAAAACCGCTTTTTGACCATAACTCTTCGAAAATAGCTCGAAATAAGCTATCAATTTCAGTAATTAATTAGCATACTATGTATAATTACTGTACAAATTTTTATGAACGTACCACTCTTACTTCTGAAGATATGAAACATTTTTGAAAAAACGGCAATTTTATTTGAAGGGTTTTTGCTCATAACATGCAGAGTTTTTGATCAAACTTTATCACAACTTCAGGAAAGATGACAAAATACAAGAGAAATAACATACTAAAGCGGTAAATAAAAATATTAAAAATTCGATGAGATATGAACGTTAAAAGGAAATAATTTTTCACGGCGCATGCGCGAACGACAGAAATTTATAACTACAAAAATATTGTAGCCTGATTTATACTGCATCTTATAAAAAAAGTTCCAGTTGAATATCATGAAAAATGAAAAAGATATCAGCGATCTAGTGAGCTGTATTTCATTCATTTCGCAGACAATACATAAATAGTGAGGGGTTGTCCACAAATAGTGTGGTGACAATCGATCATTTTTTTTCAATGTTAAATTGTATACAGTTTGAAAATTTATATTCGGCATAGAAGTCACATTTCGTCTGTTCGGCCAAAAAGACCTTATACGTACGTTTCCAAAAGTATCCAGACACCCTCTGAAACGTTGGTTTTGAAAGACGACGCAATAACCTTTAATTTAAAAATAGCTCTTTGTGGACAGACCCTCACTATTTATGTATTGTCTGCGAAATGAATGAAATACAGCTCACTAGATCGCTGATATCTTTTTCATTTTTCATGATATTCAACTGAAACTTTTTTTATAAGATGGAGTATAAATCAGGCTACAATATTTTTGTAGTTATAAATTTCTGTCGTTCGCGCATGCGCCGTGAAAAATTATTTCCTTTTAACGTTCATATCTCATCGAATTTTTAATATTTTTATTTACCGCTTTAGTATGTTCTTTCTCTTGTATTTTGTCATCTTTCCTGAAGTTGTGATAAGGTTTGATCAAAAACTCTGCGTGTTATGAGCAAAAACCCTTCAAATAAAATTGCCGTTTTTTCAAAAATGTTTCATATCTTCAGAAGTAAGAGTGGTACGTTCATAAAAATTTGTACAGTAATTATACATAGTATGCTAATTAATTACTGAAATTGATAGCTTATTCCGAGCTATTTTCGAAGAGTTATGGTCAAAAAGCGGTTTTTCTTTCAACCCCCCTTATTGTCGTCCCCCAAATGCAAGGGTAATTTAATTTCAACTTGGAAATGTTCGGTGAAGCCTATATTTTGTATGACTAAAGTTAAAGAACAATTGATCACTTATTTCTCGAGCTATATGTAAAAATGTGAATTTTTGAAAGTGTCCGGATACTTTTGGCCACCTAGTGTATAAAAGCATAAAAAACACAAATTAGTGCAAAAACAATGAATACTTTTCTTTAATTTCAAATTTAAATATTTTTTAACAAAATTTCAAAATGTTTCAGGCGTCACAATTTTTTTTCAAACTTTGAATTTCCACTTAATTTCCAATCAATAGGCATGATTGCATAAAACAATGCATTACATGCAATGTTTTATGTGATAGTTTATAAAAGATGGCTGAAAATGAAAATTTATATGATTTTTTCAACTGAAAATTTTTATTTTCAGCCATCTTTTATAAACTATCTCATAAAACATTGCATGTAATGCATTGTTTTGTGCAATCATTTCTAATGATTGGAAATTAAGTGGAAGTTCAAAGTTTGAAAAAAAATTGTGACGCCTGGAACATTTTGAAATTTTGTTAAAAAAATATTTAAATTTGAAATTTGAAAAAAAAAGTATTATATGTTTTTGCACAAATTTGTGTTTTTTATGCTTTTAGATGTAGTAAATATACAATAATACAAGCGCACAAAGTTTTAGACATATAAATCAATAATTGAAAAAAATCAATTTTATTTGTCCACTGCAGCCTTAAACGAATTAACTTTTGAAAAATGAAATTCATGAAAGATTTTGAATCCTCAAGGTATTTAAAGCTGTTCAGTTAGTATTATTTTCTTTTATTTTGCACAAAAAAATTATTTAAAAAATAACGTTTCCAAATTTTATTTTAAATGAGTTGATTTGTGTTTATTTTGGTTACTCATGCATTCCTTCTCAATGGCTCACATACACATTCCGGTAACCGTGGATTTCGGGGGAGTGGGGAGGAGAGGGACCCCGAATTTTTGTTGGCTTAGCCCGAATTTTTCGGCTGACCGGCCGTGAATAATCATCTACATCTTTTGAAATTAAATATGATTTTAGTTCAGACTCATTATCCAGAGCTAAATATCATCTTCATTCTGTTGTTCCTTTTGTAGTGCTCTTAATATTTTAAGAATGTTCCTGTATTTTATTTCTATATTGTTATTATATTTTATTTCCGAGTTTCGATATTAGCTTTGGCAGAGGCCTCTGTGAAAATCCTTTATTTGGGACATTTTTTACTCTTTTTGTAATTTCTGGGTCTTTCTTTTGTTGTTTTTCATTTTATAACACAGAAATTACTTCAGTTATAATAAAATAAAATAAAATAGTAAGTAATTGAGTAAAGTAAAGACAGGTTGAGTATCTCTATAAGTTTTCTAATAAAAGAGAACTGTTGCGCAAAAACTCCCCCCTTCTCCCCCACTCTGCCCCGTCTCACAATCAGTAACTTTTTACGAATCAAAGTCTTCAGAAAAAGTTACCTTCAAGGAAAGTTACCTTCAGTTAACTTCAAGGAAATGTATGATTATTTTCCAAACTGAAGAGTTTTTAAAATCTTTTTAACAGCAATGAGAATCAATCCATCATATATGCGTTTAATTTTCAAGAATCAGAAGCAGCTTTAAATTTTTTACTCAGGATGAAATACTTTATATAAACCCCTTTTATGTGTGATAATTACATGTTTAGCAATGTCATCTGTTGCGTTTTTTCTTAACAATAAACAATAATAATTAATGATACAATACTATTTAGATCATTTTTATCTAACTTAACAGTTTTATGAGAGACTTCTCTTTCTTTTTTCGCTCGCCTTTTAATTTTTACTCACTCTGTAACATTATTTTTGTGTGTAACATGTGTGCATGCGTGAGCATACACACATACACAAACACACACATTCATACCCTAAAAAATAAATGTTGATTTTACAGTATAATACAGCTAATTTTATAATAATTTCACATTAATAAACTTTAAAATTGCTAATTTTACAGTAGTAATCTGCAAAATTGCTAGTTTACAGTAATTTACTAGTTAATGCACATTCATACCCTAAAAAATAAATGCTGATTTTACAGTATAATACAGCTAATTTTATAATAATTTTACATTCATAAACTTAAAAATTGCTAATTTTACAGTAGTAATCTGTAAAATTGCTAGTTTACAGTAATAAACTATAAAATTGCAATTTAACAGTTTATTACTGTGCATTTTGAAGCTTTAAACTGGAACCTCAGCTGCCGGTATTATATTTTTGTTTTTATAGTGCAATACAGCTAATTTTATGGTAACAAACTAAAATTGCTAATTTTTGTAGCAATAAACTATAAAATCGCTATCTTTAGTTTATTACTGTGCTTTCAAAGTTTTGAACTGAAACCTCTGATGTCATTATTACACCACACAGAAAACAGCTTATTTTTTGCAGTGTATACGTATCAATTTCAATATTTTCAGCAAATTTTGGCCCTCTTTTTCTCAAACACAGAACCCAGTTTTCTACTTTGCGAGTGAAGAACATTTTTTTCCCTCACATTATATGGAAAACAATATTGTAAAAAATATTTATATATGACAGCAAAGGTTTGATTTTTTAAAGTAATCGCCTTTTCATTTTCGTCTAAAAAAATCAACAATGCAAAAGTGGTCCACTGTTTCCCAACATTAGACTTTTCATGCTGCTACGAGAGTAATAGTCAAATAAAACAGCGGTGTTTTACTCCATTTTCTTATCCCATATTACTCCAACTTATGTTATATTGTTAGTAAATAACACACAAATTAGGAAAATAAAAAGCTATAGGCATGCTTAAGAGTTTTTTTCCATTCGGATACAAATGTTGCACTTTTAGTTCATGGAAAAACTAAATTCTGGAACTTAGGTGCAAGAACTTAGAAATTCCACTTTTATACTGCCATGCTAAGCACAAAAGTAGTATCTGCACTATTTAACAAAATTGAGTTATCGCCACCAGGAAGTTCTTCGTGACATATTTTACCTACATACAAAGTTTTATGCTTATTTGAGAACATAAAATAGTTTTTAAAAATTTCTGAAAAAGTTTCATCCAAATCAAATATATGGAGGCGCAAAACTTTAAAGAGTTTTTTCTCAGTTTGAGCTCGGCTGCAGATACCACTTTTACGCCTAGCACGGCAGTATAACTGGCATATTTTCATCAAATTTTAATTATGGTACATAAATATTTCTGAAATAAATTGGCGCACATTCTTTTGACCAGTTATGGTCCCACTCGATTAGTTATGGTAATACTAAAACCTAGCTAAATTCCATTATTTCAAGAAATTCAAAAAAAAAGTACTTAACAATATTGAAACTTATTTTTCTTTCAATATAATCAAATTTAAAGCTTGACTTAGAATTTCGAACAAAGTTATAATTAAAAAAAATAACTGATAAATCGTTTTTGAAAAGGTCGTCGGGATAACAATGACAAAAATAAATAAATAGATAAATAAAATAGAACTATTCTATCGCTGCATTTTTTTATTTATAGTTTAACTTATATTCTATCATCAATTCCAAATAATAAGATAAATTAAGAATAGCTTAAATGTTAATTGTTGTCACATGTACCCATGACTAACGTCCTTACTTTTAATTGACTTGTTATGGGCACTTAGCTTGAAAATATTTTTACTATCCTAATTAACGGCAAAATATACCAATATGATTGAAGAAAATCTAAGGAATGAATGCGTAAAAATAAAACTAGCCATATGTTAAAAAACAGCGATGTAAGGTCCTTAAAAAAGAAATTTTGCAAAATCTTAAATGCAAAGAAAAATCACTACTGATGACTGAGGAGCATTAACAATATAAAAAACAATAAATAATAAAAAACTTAATCTTGATCATACAATCCTGGCAATTACTACTTTTGGGTACCCATAACAATTCATTTACCCCACATACATAAACCATTTTGAGATGAAATTCTCTGAGTTGAATTAAGTGTTTTCGACATGGAAAATTTGAAATATTTCACACTTAGAGAAATTAGTTATAAAAATTTGCTACGCTAATTTTCATTTTCTTAAAACTATTTTTTTCTACAAGTATACTGCCGTGCTAAGCACAAAAGTCGTAAATGCACTTTTTAACGACATTGAGTTATCGCCAGCAGGTGGTTCTTTGTGACGTATTTTATCCACATACAAAGTTTTATGGTAATTTGAGAATATAAAACATTTTTTAAAAACTTTCTGAAAAAGTATCATCTAAATCAAATACATGGAGGCGCAAACCTTTAAAGAGTTTTTTCTCAGTTTGAACTCGACTGCAGAAACCACTTTTAGGCTTAGCACGGCAGTATAAGCGTGATGCATGATTTTTTTTTTTTTTTTTTTTTTTAAGCTGTAAATTGAAAATGCAGTAAATGTTAATAAAAATAGCGCACGCGTCATAGTTTACTTTAAAAAATTCCTCACTTTGTTTATTTGCGTCACTGATAAATTTAAATTCCTCCAGTTTCTTAACCTTTTGTTTTGATGAAAATAGTTTCATGAATTTTTTGAAAAGGTGAATGTTTCCTCGATGTAACGATGCATAACAGTATTTGTTTATTTTTACGGTCAGCGAACTTATATAGCTCATTAGGTTTTTGCATCAACTACCCATACCATATTCTTCCTTTACGAAAGTCTGTTTTTACCTTGCATCCCCTCCCCCGGAACTGGTATTTCACAATTTCTTTAATGCGTCAGAAAAAGGCAAACGACACCAAACAAAGGTTACTCTACCTTGTGGTCATGCTGCAAGGATTCTCTTACTAGTTAAACTTTAAAACTTTTTTTTTCACTGGAACTCTAGTTATTTGCATACACTCGCTGAGGAAAAGATTTTTTGATTCTTGCAATTGATATTTTTATTATTTCTTTTTCTTTATTTTGAATATTTCTCTTTTGCGTCAGAACAACAACATTGGGGTATCGAACTGTTATTTCTAGGCTTAGATGTTCTTTTTGTTCTGAGGTGATGATATCTGAGTTTTTGATTTTAGACTTAAACTTTATGTAGACCCATTACTTATCAATAGGAGATAACTTTAGAATGATATGATTCCATTAGCAGCTGATTTTATTTTTCTGTTCTTCACAATGACTCTTTAAAGCAGTTATCCATAATAATATTTTTAAAGAATTGTTACTTAAAAAAAGATTAAACCTTTAAAAAGAGGTTTTCATTTGGACAAATGAAAAAGTTACATTTTTACAGTGTGACAAGAAATAACTTGGATACACATCGTACATTATAACTTTGTCGCTAATGAAAATATTGCGACAAAACTGTGAAATAAGTATGAGTACATTATTTTGTCTAATATATTTAAGCGTTTTCAAATTGGCTACCGTTAGTATTAATACGGAGTTTTAGACGTGTCACAAACATTTCGACTACGGGCCGCAACTCACTCATTGATATTTTATCCCTTTCCTTCCATAAGGATTCTTGTAGGGATGCCAAAGTTTTATGAGGTTCAGGAGACAAGTCTAGAGGCACAGCGTTCTAGTATACAATGAAAAAAAAAAAGATAGTACAGTAACTTTTCGTTACACCGCTCTGGTTGGGAGCGAAAAAGCGCGATCTATCTGAAAGCGCGATAAAAACGAGGTCATAGAAAATAACTATTCAATTAATGCAAAAATTGCATTAATTGAACATAACTGACATGTTCGTCTTGAAAATGAGTAGTTTAAAATCATATTAGGACGATCCTCTTAATAACTATCAAAAGAAATTTTGCTCACTAATTGTTCTTTTAAAATGAAAAAAAAAGCGTTTGAGATATTTGTTTTTTTGTGGATTACAAAATGAGAGCTACAGCTCAGACTGCAATGAATTTAGATGTAGAGAAAGAGCACACCAAGTTTGGTCATTGCTTGAAAAAGAAGAATACCTTTTCGGAGACTTTTTTTTCTTTGATTTTAAATCTTAAACTGCATTAAAAAGTATGTATACCTTTTCTGGAGACAAATGAAAAGTGCGGTATATCTGAATGAGTGATATATAGGCGCAATAGAACGAGAGGTTTGCAGTGTCATGAGATGTGAAAATGCGTACCGTTTACATTTGTGTATCGGTTCACTTTTATGTCCTTCTGAAAAATTTTCAAGCGGATGATTGAGAGCATACAAAACATTTTCCGTTTGAATGTTCTCTGCCCAAGACGCTACATCCTCATTTGTTTTTATTTTTGAAATTAAATAATTTTTCGTACCGTTTAAATAGTTTAGGAAAACTTTATATTATGATCTATGGCGAAATTTGAATTCTGAATAAATACTATTCCAATTCACAAATATTCTTTGAACAAATTTTATTGGAAAAAATTTTATGACGTAGAGACTAAAAAAATGTGTATATAATAAAATTTACAAAAAAAAAAAAAAAAAGATTTTTTATTTTATTATACAATAGATCAAATTATTTATTTTATTACCATTATCACTTAGAGAAATTACACACTTTCATCGCGTAGAACCTATGACGCTCGAAAGCGAGCGTTTAACAATTTTAAGGGCATTTTTTATAATATAAAAAAGACACATTATCGTAATACCAGAGAAGAAGTCTTTACTTTAAAAATCTGGAAATGTCTTTTTGCTTCAAAACCTGAATTTAAGATTTATATTTTTTCAGGAATACTACAAAAAAATAAAACTGAAATCAAACTTACCCGCAACAGAACTTAAATACAGAAAAATACTAAATAGACCAGCCTCAGGAAATTGTCCGCCAGTTTCACTGAAAAGATAAATTTTTTTATTGTAACCAAGTTTAAATTGTTTCTTAATTGAATTAGGCTGATTAAACATGATTATAAAGGGTACATAAGGATTCCCATAACTTACATAGGTAAAATCTGGGTGGATTTAGCAGCATGAGAAGAAGGAAGGGAGGTATTAGAAAAATATCGATCAACATTTGATTGCAATTGATTAGAGAAATCTTGGCTATTTTCGTATTTCATAGGATTTTTTAACCGCTCATTTGTGCTCCGTTCAAAATGCAAAAATGTAAAACTTGAAAAAAAAGCCAAGTATAAATTGTCAAAAATTGAATATTGAAATATAAATTTATGAACAACGCTTTGTGCTAAAATGCAACTATCTAAATATTAAACCGATATAAGTTTGTAAAAACCAATTTAGAGAAGAACAAACTTTCCACATTTGAATACTTGAACCTACTGCGTAATATCATTCTCTTCTAATTCATGACCATGTATTTACAACATTATTGGGGGGAGGGGAGGCGGGATGCAGTATCATGTAGTAGAATAACCATAGCTTTCGTGATATTTTATCAAACTGTTTAAGAAAGGCATCGTTTAAAAGATTTATTTCCCTAACTTTCTTCAAAAAATAAACACAGTACAGATTTGGCTGTTTTGTCTAAAACCTTATTTATGGTGTTCTTTATTACACATTGATTTAATGTATAGTATTCGAAAACGGATACTCCGTGGTTCATTTATTTGGAGCTTTATGCTAATAATGCAAATGTCGTGAATGTGAATCCTCATGGGCCAAAAAATGTAGTTTTAAAGACTTGTTATTCTCTACTTAAGTCTGAACGATATCTCTATAAATAGTCAATATACATAATCTTATGTCATTGAGGACATGCTTTTGAAGTGTTGTTACATAAAATCAGATAAGCAAATTATTTTAACAAGGTAAATCACAGCATTATGTATATTATTTCTCGAGGTTTTTTTTAAATCTTTTTTCTCTTTTTGCTTTCTTATTTTATTCTTCTTCTTATTATTATTATTGTTTTTAATGCGCCATTTCCTGAAATTTCATCAAACTTTGTCTTTTTTTTTGTAAAACTTTTAACCATTTTTAACTAAAATTGAACAAACACTTAAATAGCCGGAGTCAACTAGTAAATCATAAAAGTAATTACATAAAACTTAACTGCAAAAGGATTCAGAGCAAAAGATTAAAACAATATCTATACATACAGTCAAATGCGAATATTTTTCAAATCTGGATATCAATACGGATATCAAAAAATCAGTCTAAAACCGTGCTACAAAATCGCCAGATAAAATTTTAGCAACAGTTATATTATTTTAAACTATCAATATAATTTAATCAAACATAACAATGGTTACACGAAGTAGTATGCATATAGATTACATAAATCACTAGTTTACTTTAATTTTCTTTTCGATGCTGCAGTATCTCTCGCATTAGCTTATCACCAAAGTTTATACCTAAACTAGTTAAAGTTAATCAATTAAAATATATATATATATATTTTTTAACGCAGAAAATCATGGTTTTACTTAAAATTTACTCATTTGATCTCAAAAACTACAAAACGTATAAATCAGTTACGGGTTATTCTATTTTAAATGAGATAAAATAAGTAACAAGTGGTGGCTGTATGGTAATAGATTTTTAGGAAATTCGGTATTCAGGTTCATTTTATGCATACATAAAAATATTTTGGCTTCATACATTTTTATTTTAGTAGTTTCTTGCAACTGCAATTTGACCTAATTTAACATCATTCGCGCAAAATAATGTTATGTTTACTGATTGACTCTAAATAAAGTTAAAGTTTGTGAATAATTTTCCGAAACTGAAATTTGCATATTATGTCGGAATTAATTGCATCATGTATATGCTTTCACGCAACAGTTATACAAACGTACTTTGTGCGAAAATTATGGCAAGATAGAGCTATACATTTAGATTTGAAATAAATAATGATGAAGTTTTTTTTTCTTTCGTTTTTAAATTTTTGAGATGTATCACTATTCTAACCTATAACTGATTTGTGACGTCGGCTTTTTTTTTCTTTATTTATTTTTATTTATTTATTGTTTTCTTTATTCCTTTATTTCATTTTGTTCTATCTTATTACATGTATTTATTTTATTGTAAATATTTTTTATTTGCAATTATTAATTTGATACTGATTTTTACATGTATCAATCAAATATTTTTATTGTTTCACTTTGTAATTTCACCAAGCACGCGTTTGCGCCCACACTTGTCCGCGATGACGTCAAGCACTGTAAAAACATTTCTTGGTTATTATAATTACTTTTTTTTTTTTGCTGTAAAAAATACTTGATCACAGTCATGCATGATTCCAGTACTATGAGTAAAACGGATTCGACAAAAATCTTTAGTCAGATGTATACGTTTTCTACGTTCAGAAACAGAAAAATGATTCATCCCAGATGACAGTTCAATTAAACATTTTCCAAACTAAAATACTTAACATAATTTACAAAAACGTGACAAAAGAAAATTATTCATGCTCATTCTCAAACCAATTTTCCCTCTCTCATTTTAGCTAGTGGTTTACATTTAAGCCCATTGAAATTCATCTTTTCAGAGTCAAGTTATAAGGATATTATATTTTTCAATTGATGAGATTTGTCAGTTACTAAAATTTCATTTAATTTACTGATTTTCTTTGATGAAAACTGTTGCAAACTCTCTAGTTGTCTTTAAGCTCATTTACACATTTATTTCTTATGAATATGAAAAATATATTAAGCTTTATCTGGATTTTTTAAATAGAACATTAAACTGTCTTACAGAAAACATTAAGTCTTCGTACTAATGTCTTATTCACACATAGCCACGTAATTGCATAGTCTGATCGAAAAGTATGTGTATTAGAGGAAAACATAAATGCAAGAGCTACAGTTTGATGATAGAAGAGTTAATGCGTTCAAGAAGTCGCAATAGAATTGAAAAAAAAAAATAATAAAATCTTATCTTTTAACTAGTAAAATGTTGTGACACGCTGAAATAAAGTATTTGTTTCTGGTACATTTGGTTCATATTTTTGTTCCATAAACTTGTGTTATTTGAACTGAAAAAGGGACTGGTAAGAGCGTCACAAGAGCAAACATCAGTCACATTTCTAAAGAGAATAGGAGGATTTACAATGAAATTCCACTGACAATTTTGTGTAATTGTACATAGGATGCGAAAATATTCGACACAACCGCCCATTGTAGCGGGGGGGGGGGAGGGAATTAGTACAGCAGCTAGTTTATCACTCGTACGCAAAGCAGCTCTACGTGTTCAAAATTTATGGTAGACAAGTAACACAAATAAATACCACATGGCTGCTAACCATCCAGTTTTTGTTCAATTTCATAGTCACTTGAAAACTCATCTTTGTGACGAATTTCAAAGGATCTGGAATAATGTACGTCCTTTTTTTTCGCAAGAACTTTTTCTATTACTAAAGTTAACATACTTTGACCAGTAGCATACAATGGTTTTCACTGAATTATCGCTCCAAAGGGAACGTAATGACCTATTACGTGGTGAGGAAAGAAAAAGACAGTCCTTTAGGGAGCTTTTTTTGGTGATTCAGAAAGAGAATACTATCTCATGTCACGTGTTGGTTAATATTGCATATACATTTTCCTTGAATGCCTAATATTGCGTATTTAAAATGAAAGAAGAAAATAATTGAAACAAGCAACCAATTTTCGATAACAGTTGGTTATATCAAATTTTCTGAAGGACTTTTTCTGGTGGAAAATACACGTTTGAACGATTAGACTATTGACACGGAATATGAAAATAATATTAGATTTATTGAGACGAATAATGAAACATAACATTGACTCAAATATGTTTGTTTGCCATTTATCACCCAAGAAGGTTACCTATGAAAAGATATCTTATCTTTCTATTTGATTGCACACGTTTTATCAACATGATTAATTATTATCTTTTGACACAGAAGAAATTTATGTATTGCAATATTTTTGGCAAAAATTATCACACTTTATTTTTTAATCATTGATACTTTCTTCCACTAATTAGCCAAAACTCTTGCTTAAATCTGAGCAACAACAAATTCCATTTAATGTATTAAACTTTCCAAAAATTAATAAGATACGAATGTTAAGCATAAATTGCACTAAACTTCAAGCTCTTTCCTTTTTCACTTTAGAACCTCATATTTCCTAACATATTGTGTTAACTTTTCACTTCCTTCTTACTCCTTTTAATATCAAATGATTACGTTGTAGGCGGCACACCCTTGATTATGAATACTGTTTTTGTAGTCTTAAACCATTGGCATTGAGTAGGAAAACTAACAGCGCATTTTTTTTTTCATATTCCCAAGAGCCAGATAGATGTGAGCCAACTTGTGTTGTGACATAGAGATTTTCATGTATTGTGTTGGATATATTTTCCAAATTTTGCGATTTTCATAAATATCGTCTGAAAATGAAGTTACTGTCAAGTAAAGGTTTTGGTCCAAAAGCTTACATGCATCGGGAATACTATTTTGGCTCATTTTCGCATTTTCGTTGGACTGTTTTGAAGTTCATATGAAAATTGTTTGCAGCTATAAAGGTTACTGCAGAGCAAGTACGCAGGAAGAAAGAAATGAAAAAAAAAAAAAACTTTTATTTTTTATTGTTACCTTTTTTTAAGAGATATATTCCATGGTTCGTGCCGTTTTTAAGTTAGCGACAGTATTGAAGATCGCGCACATAATATTGTATGAAAAGCTTCTTTTCATTTATATTCGGCTATCACACAGCTTATCGCCAGAAAATCTGATGAAAATGCAATAATGAAAAATGTAGAAGGTAGCTCAAACAAATACTGAGATGGGCGGTGCAAATCATGACTTTCAAAAGGTCCCACGTAAGAAACAGTAGAAAGTGGGAGGGGGGAGGGGACATTCAGAGAGCGCGGAAGTAACGGCTTATTACACGCGCCGAAAGGAGTAGCTCAATTTTCTTCCTTTGGAAAAAGTAAGATCTCTTACGAAAATACGTTGATAGAAAAAGGAGTAGCTTTAATAAACAGCGGGTGACCAAATAATTGCAGACTCTACTCGTATTCTTGTAATCAACTCTTTTGCGCTCACTTTTTGAAGAAATAAACCACGAGCCAAAACTTTTTTGATTTTACATTGCTTCTATGAGAATTATTTTATTTTATTGTAATTATTATTATTATTTTTTTTTGAAGTGGCAACCCTACCAGTCTGAGTGATTTTACCAAGAAGGGAGATTGTTTTTTCAAAATATCTTTCCGAAACTTTTGGTGGTTATACTCAGTACGTTAGTAACACATAATAATAAAGTAATTTTGGGAGTTAGTTATTTAAATATTAAATTAAAGTTTTAACGTAATACTGGCAAAAATTTTTGTAAAGAATGGACAAAGTTTCAGACAAGTCTTTTGAAAATGTAGGGAAATAAAAAAGTCGCCACTTCTCTTTACACATGCGCAGATAGTTATTACAAATATAACATGTGTTTCTAAAAGTCGGTAATTTGACGGATCAAAATTAAAATTTGATCAAAACAAGTTCGCATAGGCAAATGCAACAGAAAACGGATCACTTCTTCCCACACTGCCAGCAAAACCTGGGCTATATGACTTGAAAGTTACGAAACGAGTGCACTTAGTTGAACTATGATGATAAACAAAGATATTATTAGTTTCCGCAGGGACCGTCCAGAGGCAAATGGTTGAAGATAAACTCTGTACCTCAGAACCAGACTAACGTAAGTCCATTTTCGTCATTTTTCAGTAGAGGGGGAAAACGATGTATTCGACAATTGTTTTTCCCCTCTACCGAAAAATGACGAAAATGGACTTACGTTAGTCTGGTTCTGAGGTACAGAAATGATGGATCGCCGGCCAGGCAGAACATAACACCTTACCGAGGCCGAAGAAAAAGCGACTAGAGTAAGCTAAACAAAATCATATGACTTTTGAGGACTGGATTTGCGTATGTACTATTCTTAAGTTTTTATTCTCTTAATGCTTCTTAAATATGCTTCTCACACGACTTAACTTTTAGAATTTAAGTCCGACGACACCCGGGGTTGTGTTTTCTGTCATATTTGCCTATCCGAACAGCTTCCTGCTACTTATTTTGCTCAATTTTTAATTTTGATAGGTCAAACTACTGACTTTTAGAAACACGTGTTATATTTGCAATAGCTGTCTAAGGATGTAAGGACAAAAGTAACAATCCCTGTATTTGTCTACATTTTATGGAGACATGTCGAGGAGGCACATTATGAAAAAAAGTTTTGACGATATCATGTTAGAATATAATTTAGTATTGGAACTAAATTACAAACTAGAGCGAAGTTACTTGATTAGTTAGTGCTATTTAGGTCTCGACTATAGCAGGTACCAAAAGTTTCTGGAAAATATTTTAAGATACTTAGAAAAAAAAAGTACGCGTTGCAAATTCAGTTAGCCGATGTAACAATAATTTAACCCATTAATGACTGACATTTTTTTTCCAAATATATTTTGTATAATGGTTACACGGCTACAAAACACACTTTACAATGATGTGCTGCAATCGGTTAATAATGAATTGAAGCAAAGCAAAATAATAATTTAACACTATTATTTGGTTAAAATGTTCAATTTTGGTAAATTCAGACACTTTTCGGACCGCCCCTAAAAAGAAAAGCTAGGCATTATTGGGTTAGGTACCAATTTATCAATAATTTAAGTAACTATTTTTCGAAAAGCAAAGCTTCAATTTGATAAAAATTCCCCCTAAGACCCTACATTTACCACAAAGAAAAAAAAACCCAAAACAAAAAAAATATTTAATTACCTTGCATATGCCCTAAAGATAATAGTATTCATTGAAAAACTGATTCTTTTAAAAATAAAGTGTTTTTGACTTCAAGTTAAAAAATACTATCAATAAAAGAAGTAATAACTATTTTCAAAAACTTTTGCTCTCACGCAATATTTCAGTACCCCGCAGGATTTTGCTAAGTCAAAACTAAATATGTCATTTTAAACAAGTTATTATTTCTTATTCTTTTCTGAAATGGATTTCAAAGTTTGTGCGCTAATAAACATTTTTTATGATGCTTTATAAATAAATATTGTTTTCGAATTAAATTAAATGATTAACTGTTACAGTTGAAAAAGAAGGAAAGTCTGTAAAATATTGTTTTAAATATATTTTCATTTATAAAGTAGTAATATATAATTTTAAGAATTAATAAATAAAACTAAATACCAAAATATGCTATAATTTTAGTTAAAAATCAACGTAAATAAATCACAAATTAGTTAGAAGCTACAGCACTTGTCAGTAGTTCACAGCAGTATCAATACGCCCTCAGTTCTCTCTCAACTTTCACGGTGTGTGCTGAGCTTTTTGCACTAAGGAAGAGGCTCCATTGTGGCCTTGAAATAGCTATTTGCTGTACTTTCTACCTAATTTGTGCTTTATTTACGTTGATTTTGAACTTCAGCCATATTTTAGCACAAAACTGTTTTGGTCATTTTTCATTTACTAAAACATGCGTTCATGTTCTTAACATGTAATGTATATTCATGGTGGATCGAGATATTTCCATTACTTGTTTTTCCAACTGCTTTAAAATGATGCAAGAATTTTTCATTTTATTCTTTCAAGTGACCAATGAGAAAAAAAAAAAAACTTTAATTCCATGACTGATCAATCTTAAATTTTAAGATAACAGAAAGTATTTTACTTATGGGATTTGAATGAAGCTGTAATTTTGAGCATAACTTCTCAGAGTTCATCTAAGAGAAATCCTGCAATCATCTCCCGTGACCCCCCCCCCCCCCCAACATTGTGAATCAGATGGCTTACAATGACAAACAGAGTTTTATGTTTATACATCACATCAGGTAATATAAGTCCCCAGTTAAATCAATAGCCACAGCTTTTTAAAAAAGTATACATATTCTGTTGGTTTACAATCGAATATATGTCTAGAAGTATTAACGCATCCCTACATTTAGTCAAAAAATGCATTGCAGTAAGTATTTTATGCAAATGTAATTGATTGTAGAAAATATAATTAGTAAAAGAGAAGCGAAGGAATTCTTCAGGAACAATCGCAGAATATTATTAGAGAGGTTACGAAAGGATTCAAATAATAGCTGCAGCTCTAAAAAGGAATGACTTTATCCGGTACAGCAATCTAGATAGGAAATATGTTCCAAAACTTGAAACAAAAACTCATTTCAAACCCCGCTTTTTTCATTTATATGAACTCTATGGCAGGAATTCAAGTAAAACACGGACGATCGCAACTCATCAATGCAATCGCAAATTCCCAAATTTGGATTCAAGTGAAACGTTACAATCGCTACGAGATACGATTCTATAGTAATTCGACTTCCAGTAGCGATTGCAATTGCGATTGTTAGGGTAAGTGGGTCCCCTTTTTAGAACAGTTCGTTTTTAGAGCCTTATACAACAGTTTTAAAGCAAAACAGTTTAAACTTGTTGACTTATTTTATCTTGGACATTATTAATAAACACAAGTTCAGTATTATTTCCTAAAAAAATGCTTTTAATATTTTTTAACTAGTGTATTCTTTAAAAAATGATGTGGAGGACTCACTTACCCCCTAGGAAGGGATAAGTGGACCACCCCCTCATTTATTTATATTTAAAGTGAGCATATCAAAAAAAGGGGTTTGCGGGTCCTACCTAATAAAGTATGCAAACTTTTAGTAGGAAATATTTTTTTCTAAATGGTATCCATTAACGAGATATCTAATAACATTTAAATGTGTATGACAGAAAATTAGGAAGCGTAATACAAAACAATTGTGTTTGTGAAATTCATTAAAAGCCGTCAGGCATATTTTAGCTTTTAATAATAAATTAGTATTGAATAAACATAATAGAGTCGATTCAGATCAATGTTGGTAAAATAAAAAAAAATATATGTAGGTTGAAAAAAAATGGAAACACTGAACGGCAGCGTCTATTTGTAGCTATTTCTATTCTTTCTATCAAATTCAACAGTAATTTTTTCATCTGTATCATATTCTAAAAGTAGAACTTCATAATATGTTATGGTTTTCTTTGATGCATGTTTCCCAAATACAAAGTTACTAACTTTTGCAGTTTTTGTAGCTGAACCATTAATTCTTTCTAGGTCTGCATCATTATCTTTCATTCCATTTTAGAAATTGCTTCATCAAAACTGCTTTTCATTTTGAAATCATCATTACTACGAGGGGACCCACTTACCCCATAGTGAGGGGATCCACGTACCCTAATAGGGAAAAATTGCGGGTAAGTGGGACCCCTTCCCTTAAACACTTATTAATAATATTTTGTTTAAAAATTCCTATTGCAATGTGTACTTCATGTTAAACTCTAGAAGAAATGACATAGAAAAAATACTAAAAACTAACCTTGAAACACTTCTTTGAAAAATGTTGCTTGAACTCACGAAAAAAACTTTTTTTGGAAAAATTTTTGACACAAGTTATATGATCTAAAAAAGAATTCCATGAATCCCAAATGTATGCAATACCAATCATTGTGATAAAATATAACATGACCAGTATAAAAAAGTTCAGTTTTAAGAGGGATGACCCACTTACCGGAACCAACCCTACTTAAACTTTTGTGAGGGATACTCTTTTGTTTGGCATATGTCGGTCTACAGGGGAAACATTTTATTTGCTTCGAATGTTTAATATCTAAAAAAAAAAAGTTTTTTTAAAAAACACCCCACTATGTGACCACTTATTTGTCTCGCCCACAATACCATGACAATTTGCCCCTCAAAGGACTGGTAAAATGAATTAGCATTCCTACAAAAGTGTAAAGAGGTAAGAAAATAAGTTAAGTATTCGATTAGTAAATGAAGTTGAATTTAATTATAATATTTAATGTGATGTTTAATTATAATACTTAATCTGTTGTTCAATATCTGGATTTTTAAAAATTCAATTATATTTTAAACTGTGTTCTTTTAAATGTGCATGTTGCACCCCGTTGTATCTTTAACTTGTTCTTGCATATTCTCTCTATTTTGCATATTCTTGTGAAAAAAATGTGTTTATTTATTACTTATTTATTTTTCACAACGTACACTGAACCAGCGACATTTTTTGCCCAAATATCGTCAACACCATTAAATACATATATTCTTTTTAAAAGTGTTTTCTGATTTTACTATCAGTTTTTTTCTTAACATGATCCAAGCAAATTAAAATCTTCGTTTTAGTTAAAAGTTTAACGTTAAACTCAACAAGGTCTGAAAGGTGGTTCCGTTTCTCAACTAGCTATTAATACATTGAGTTAGAATTTTAAGCTATATATATTAATATAAGAAACTATAATATTGTATGAGACGGGTTTTGTCGACAGTTACACAAAATTTTAAAAGTTAAAGCATATCAAGAGCGATTGGTTTTACTGCAACTTCAAGGCTGAAGAATAAAGAAGTTAAATCTTGCCCTTAGATGTTAACAAACGGATTCTACTGTAGATAAGCAATTTGAAAAGAGTCAGTTCGGGTGTTTTTCTGAAGAACATGACGCATTACTAATTGTATCGATCCTTTAAGTGTCATAAGTTACTACTTCACCTAAATTATTTAAAGAGCCATCTTTCCTTTAATTATTATCTTCCGTTTAAACACCAACTGAACCATATTACCATTGAAGTTAAAAATGTAAGACAACGTGTCTAAAAGTACAAATAAAAGGTTTAAAAGGAGAAAACGCTAGCAAATAGCTATTTCGGGGCTATTATAAATGAAGCCCCATCATCAGTGCAAAATGATGATGGTTCACTGACACCAGTCAAGTGAACCCATATTACCATTGGTATTAACACCACCATACTATCCTTGGTGTACATAGCTAAATTTTAAAAAGTAAAACGCAAAAAATTAAATACCTGATGAAAGGCATGTACGGAGTGACATCTTTTCGTAATACAGCAACAACGTAGCATGTAACTAACCCCAGTGTCATTATTATGCCTAATGTCATAGGAATATAGTTCACACGCATGAAAGCCCATGGTGCCATGGTTCACCTAAAAAGAAAAACAAGCATAAGTGAAAGGAACATTTCCTATTTGAATTTCAGTTGTTGATGCAGAACTGGAAATCAACCAAAAAATTTCAAATATTTTATGTGCACTTTGCTCCCCCTATGGCACCTTTTCAGCAATACTCATCATTGAAAAAAAAAAAAAAAAAGAAACAACACCTGTTCTGCCCACCCTATTGGGGAGGGGGTATCATTGCATAGACTGCGCCAGTGAAAGTTTCAGAGGTTTTTGTTGTCTATTGGAGGTTCTGGTTCTTGAACTTGCTTCGTTGTACTTAATAGAGTGCACCAGGGTCATTTTCAAAATTTGCTTACATTTGCTGTCCGGAGGTTAAAAAGACGATTTTGAAGCATAACTTATATTTTAAATTCAATGCGAACATTTATTTTTAGCACGAAATGTGCCGAAAAAAATTCTATCACTCAAAAAATTATTGAAATTCATTTATTTATTTTTATATAAGTCTTTAAAAATGAGAATCAAGACAAAAACGCTTGTCCATTTCCAATTTTCACAAGTTCAACTATTTTTTATACAGGGTGTCCACTCCAATCGTGGACCAATAGCTAATTTCTAAACCGTTAGAAATAAGCATATAGTTTATTTAGGAAAAAATCTCCAAATTACGAAAGGAATTTTGGGTCGATTCAATGTTTTTCAAAAAATCAAATTTTGAAAGAGTTACGAAATTTAAATTTTTATACAGCCCCCCAGTCCTATCAATCATATTTAGTAAAACATTCTTGACACTGTAACGTTTAAAACTAAAAAAAAATCACTCTTCTACCACAAAAATTGACCGAGTTATGACATTTTGAAAAATCAAGATTTTGAAGGATTTCGCATACGGTCCCTAAAGCGATCGCTCGATGACGTCATGAAATAATGCAAAATCTTGATTTTTCAAAACGTCATAACTCGGTCAATTTTTGTGGTAGAAGAGTGATTTTTTTTAGTTTTAAACGTTACAATGTCAAGAATGTTTTACTAAATATGATTAATAGGACTGGGGGGCTGTATAAAAATTTAAATTTCGTAACTCTTTCAAAATTTGATTTTTTGAAAAACATTGAATAGACCCAAAATTCCTTTCGTAATTTGGAGATTTTTTCCTAAATAAACTATATGCTTATCTCTATCGGTTTAGAAATTAGCTATTGGTCCACGATTGGAGTGGACACCCTGTATACTTAATTGTATAAAAAAGTATATACAACAAATTATTTTTATATATTGACTATTAGTGTATGATATTCATAATAAATATTGACAATAATATTTTTTTCATTAAGATATGTATGAACATATTTTGTCCGGCAGTTCTTGTCGAGTCCCTTACCCTAAGATTATTTTAGCTAAAAAAGGTATTTATTGCAGTCAAAAGATGATAACACGTATTCAGTTAACTTAACAAACTAGTGACGTAACTATATCGCGCCATTTTGTTTTCTGAGTCCAGAAGTATTGCTGTGGCGTTTCGCACAAGATTTCTTCCAGGTGCGTATTTTTATTCTTTGTCAAGTCTGTTACCAAAGATTTCAGTATTAATTTTTACTTTTTCTCTCAACTTTTACCCCGAAATATTGTTTTTTATACAACTCCAAGAAAATGCATATTGCTGTTCAATTTTTAAATTCGACAACATAGCCATAATTTGACATTTTGGTTGAAATGTCAAGTCCGTTACTGGTCAAATCCGTTACCAAATATCAAGTCCGTTACCATACAGTTTTTGATCAATATTTCAATAATCACAAACATTGTTTTAAGCATTAGGGACCCAAATAATTTCAAATGAAGTCGGTTCTAGGCGCTATGATATAGTTTAAAAGTGAGATTTCACATTGATTTTTTATGGTAAAGGATGACAATTTTCATTGCAACCTAAAGTTTTACAACAGCATTTGAATACTTAATTATGCATCAAAGTGTACAACCAATTACGTTTTCACACACACCTAAAATATGTGACAAAACATCTGTTAGTGATTCTAAAAGAAAATAGCAAGTTAAAAAAATTACTTCAAAATTCTGAAATGTAAGCGTATGGTGAAAATGACTCACTATCACTGTTAGGCGGAAAATATCAGTTGTTCTAAAAAAAACGCAGTCCTCCTGACACTATCCCAAAGTTAAGAAATTAACACTTGTTCAGAAGGAGAGGAAACGTAGAAATTGTTTTAGACTCTTCCTTTGTTAAAAGTTTACAGGGAAATATTTCTTTTATACCTCATATAAAAAAGATATTTCAATATATACCTTTGTGCTATGACGTAAATTAAGGTTTGACATCGTTCCATTGAACAAAATTGGAAATAACTGTAGACACGTGTTTCAGAGTTACTAAGAACACCATTTTCAATACAACGAAGAGTGAGCTTCAGGATGAAAACACATCAAAGCAATTGAATTCTCTTTTATTACGCTTCCTCTTTGTCTATGTTTCCCAAACGCACCTAGCCAGGAATTCATGTGATACATTCAACTAAAGGAAATGAAAACACGTACTCTTGCTAGAAATTAATGGAAATAAAAGTATGTTTCCTGAACGAAAGGGTTTGATTCCAATTCACTTGCTAGTTGGGAGATACTTAATCAGATAATTTCAGCAAAGCAAAGCAATTAAATTTCAATTAAAAAAATATAAAAATTCAAATAATACATGAGTAAACTTTATTCTTATTTGGTCTACTGAATGGTGACATTCAGCAAGAACAGATGCACTAAATTAACTATTAAAATACTTTTGCGAAAAATTAAATACCAGCTATGGCGTAAACCTAATTTGTATTTACAAAATTCCACATTTCTATTATTTAACTATCTAAGAACACACGTCACACATTATAAGAAAATTTGTGATAGCTAATACAAGTATAGAGATTATATTTTAAAATTCTGACAATGAGTCAATCAACAGTACAAGCATCAAATCTAACACATATAACTGTCTCTTAATACCAATATATATTTTATTTATTTATTTATTTATTGCGTTCCTTGCCTTACGCAAATGAACAACAAAAAGTTTTTTTTTTTTTTTTTTTTTTTTTTTTTTTTAATAATAGACGGAAGTAACGTAATGAAAGTGCAAAATATAAAATCAAATGTACCTGATCGGAAAATTTTGTCAGCTCCGTATCATGTCAACATCGAAGAGTGGCAACTTTTGAGTATCATAAATATTTCGGCTGGCGAGAAAAAGATGAATATCACATGCTTGACTGAAAACTGATAGTTGAGAGTGAAACTTATCGGTGAAGTTTCAAATGCTAAAATGAGGCGTAAATATTGTCAGCCATTCTTGGCCATTTGGCATACTTATGATAATTTTCAAACTCAATGATTTAATGGGATTACGAGGCCCGTGTATTGGCATCATAAAGGAGCAAGACTATTTATAATGCCGAAATTTGTATTTGCTAAATTAACTAGAATTTTGCTGATTTATTTTATTGTATAGTAGAGCCCAGCTAATCCGCACTTATTGGGATTGGTGCTTGCATTTCGAGGTTACAAGAGACTCCTTTTTCAATGCCAAGAAGTGAGTTTAGGGGGTGAAAAGATATCCGACAAAAGTAACGAAGTAGAATAACTAACAACGTGAGAAGTAAAAATTGAGGATTAACAGAAAAAAAAACTGAGAAAATTATTAACCATTGAAGTACCAATAAGGTTTCAAACCAGTGGCGTACATAGCAACCCGGGGGAGGGGGGTAAGATTTTTGAGGAAGCACGATCCAGAGAAATAGCAGTATCAGTTACACGGGGTAAATATTTTTTACATTTTTATGGGGGGTGGTGGGCGCACTTACAAATCTTGCGGAGGAGCGCACATAGGTCTATATACGTTACTGTTCCAAACTATACGTTTGAAAGCTTTCTCACATGTACAAAACGTACGTAGAAAATAATCATACTAGCTGGAAAATAAAACCGATAAAGCTAAAGCAAAAAAGACAATTTTGATAACTGTGAGCATCTGAGAAAAGAAGAAAGCGGAAGAATGAAGAAAAATACTTCTGAAAATTCGAAAAAAAAAGAAGTTAAGACAAACAGAGCTCCTACTCCACTCCAATTTAGGAGTCTAAGTTAAAAGAAAGTATCAAAAAGTAAAAAGTAAGTTAAGAGATTATTAGAAGAATAAGTAAGGTATAAGTTTAAAGTTATTATCGATAGAGAATATATAAAAGTTAATTAAAGTTCATAGTGGATGTATGTAGGAGGTTAGTTGTGAAAATTAGCAAGTGGAAAAAAAATAAACATAAATTCAAAATGAAAAGGAGAGAAATCAGTAGGAAAAATTAAAAGGTACAGAAAAGAGGAAAGAAAGAGGAAAATAATTAATGGTAAGTTATTCTAGATTGTAGGTTATGTATGAGGTTTTGGAAAGTATGACAGGTTGGAGAGGCAGCAGGATGATCAAATAGTAGGTGATTTTTGTAACAGTTGATACAATTTGAAACAGTTGGATTGTCACAATCTTTGAGATTGTGGTCATCTCCACAGTTTGTACAGACATCAAAATTATTATTACATAAGGAAGTTTTGTGTTTGAAAGACTGGCAGATACCCCACCTTCTGAGGCCGAAATGTTCACGAATTTTGTATCTTTCCCACCCAAACCAATAAGTAACCTTCATTTTTAAGTATTTTTAAAACTGAGGGACTGCATTTTACTATCCAATTCATGCGTGAATTTATCTCATAATCATGAATAACTTTAAAATGTCCATAATGAAATGTGTCTAATGAAATTTGTGAAAGTTGTGAATTTATAAGAATTTTAATATCATCTGCGCCTAAAGAAAAGTCTACACTAGAAATAGCTATTTTAGGAAATATTGGTTTTCGGGATTTGATGTAAGCATATTCGCCAAAATCAGAAATACTAATTTTCAATGAATTTATTCTTTGATATAAGTCTGGAAAGTCGAAAGCAAGGCTGCCATTTCTTAAATATCTAGTTTCTAATATAATAAATAATATTATCGTCAAAAGGGTTGTAAATACTACGGAGAAATTCTAGTAAATTTTTAGAGTAGATGTCAGGCTTTTTTGGAAAAACTAAAAGAGTTTCTTTCTTTATTTGAGCAGAGTTTTCAGAAACAGAAAAGTTATTAGCACTAGGGGTCTTATGAAATTTAGTCGGAGAAGAATTTTTTTTACTGTTGTATATTTCTTTTGTAGGGGTGGATTTTCCTTCACAATTGTTATTTTCCTTGGAAGGGAAGGAGAAAGATTTATCATTTTTTTGAATTGAAGGCGAGATATCTGAAGTCTTATCAACAATTGAAGTTTGTACAGAAGAATTTATTGAAGAAATTTGAGAGTAAATTGAATTTACAGAGTCATTGTTATTGTCATGCGTTGAATTTGTTTTTTATTCAAAAATTTTCTCTTTCATTATTTAAAAAGCTTTAGAAGCTTGAATTCGCAGGTCCTGCTTGAAAAAATTTCTGCCGTTTTTGTCCTTTGCCTTGAATAGTGCGTTAAAGAAATCAAAAATTTCATTTAAGGGAATTTCTGGAGCGATGTGATCTAATGGAAGAAGGCTTTTTTTATGAACAAAGTTAGAAAAAGGACCTGCTGAAGTTGGCGTTGTTCAAATGTTGCTTTCTGAAATTGCAGGGAAATGGGAAAGGTATGGGGTTTTGGATGACGAATATGCATCTGAAAACGGTCGGAGGGGTAAAGGGGTTGTAGGGAAAGTAGATGACAAAATTTCAGAATTAACTCTTTCAAGAGTGACATTTAGTTGAGGCATCTCCATTGGATGTTCTAGTAGTTGAAGGAAACAAGAGACAGATTCAAAGGGTAAAAAATAATAAAGAGGAAGTGTTCACATGAAAAAAAAAAAGTCAAAAAACTAAAAAGAAAACTAAAGAATGAAAATAAATAAAATTTTACGGGTGATGAAAATAATAAGCAAAACTGATTGCTAAAAATATGAAAAAATTAACAAGCTTTTAAAATGATTAACTTTGAATGGTCACATGACCCATTTTGAACTGAAAAAATGAAAGTGAAAAATTTATATCACCGTGTAGAGAAAATAGTAAGCTAGTTAGGATTGCGTGAAAAGTATAAAAAGACTCAGCTCTAAAAATGATGATCTTTGAGTGGTCACATGACCACTCAAGTTATCTGTAGAAATGAGCAAAAAGTATAATTTGACAAAAAGTTAAATAAAAGGGTTAAATTTTGATTTAGAAAGTTAAAACATACATAGTCATGTTCGTCTAAAAAGTCTGTAAAAAATGAGTACTAACACTACTGGGTAGAAATGAAGTATAACAAAGTTATAAGCAATAGGTAAAAATTAGTTATAGTAATTGAATAATAAAATACTAAGACAATTGAATTGTATTACAGGTCTATCTACTTATATTAAAAACTGAGTATCTTTCTAACTATCTTTCTTTCTAACTATCTTTCTATGTCACGCTTCTTTCTCCTGAACGCCAATGACCTGAAAGTCGAACCAGGTACCGATAGATAGGTAATTTTTCAGGCTTCATTAGTTTCAATTGATATAATTATACGATTTTAATTAGAGAAGATATCAATTAATAAGTAGTCAAGTTTAAAGCGATTAAGCCTAATAAATGATTAAATATGAAATCCATTCTTGCAAACCGTTGTGGCTATGAAACAATAATAACAATGATAATGAGAATTTTGAATAAAGGCTTAACTAAATCAAACACGAAACTCATAAGCGGGCCACTTACGTGTTTTTATCGCTAGCTACTGGTAATATTTTGAAACATTTATTTGTTGCCATCTACTTATATTAAAAACTGAGTATCTATGTCTGCTTTTTTCCTTTGAGCGAGCTGAACTTACTGAAACTTTCCTCACCATCTTGAAGGCGTGAAGCATCTCAATAATTCGAATGACTTTTTTTATATGGGAAAAAAGTAAAGGCGTGAAGCGCCTGTAAGCGAGCCGCCTTGGCGGGGAGTAGTTTCTTTAAATTTTTTTCTCACTACTTTCAGGGCACGAAGTGCCCGTGCAACGCCCGGCCACGTGCGTGGTATGTCTTGAAATAGAATGAACATTAAATTATATCAAATAATATAGCTTCAGAATGAGGTAAAAGTTAGAGAGGAGAGACGTTATGCATCAACATGCCGCAGGAAGCTAATCTAGCTGCCCTTGCAGCTAGTATGTAATAAAAGGAAAAAGTCCATAGCACTAAGTATATCATGTGATCACAATATTGATTTGTTAACTGTAAAATTTTAAAGATACATAAAAATACTGTTATAAATACAATTATGTATGAGAAAAGTCAATGGAGGACAATAAATAGTAAACGTAATGAAAGGATGAAGCACTAAGTATATCACATGGTATGGGAAATGGTATTTACTACAGGGATCTGAATAACTTAGTATAAAGAAAGTTAAAACTTTAGAACAGTATTTAATCAACAAGAAAAGTTAAAATTGGCAATTATTAGTGTTAATAACATCCAGACTTGGCATTATAATGTAATGTAGAGAAAGGTTGGCAAAAAAAGAAAGTAATAAAAATAGTTTAAACTAATATATAGCTATGGAGGTTTGGCGAATTAAAAGTAGTAGAGAAAAAATGCCAAAAGATAATGTTCGAAAGATGAAAGCTTTTAAATTTAGTAAACAAAGAAGACTAAAAAAAATCTAAAAAATCCAAAAAAAATCATAGAAATTTGTACTTGGTGTCAGGTGATAGATAATTCCACGGGCTATAAAGCGGTGTTGTAGTTGAAAAGTTCTATAAAGGTTAAGTTCTTGGATTTTGGTTTCAAAGTTCCGGAAAAGGTTTTCGCAATGTTAATTTGATAGATGAGTTCTTGCGAAAATTGGAGAGTCTTTTATCTTGTAGAAATCCATATTTTTCAAGAAAAAATTTTGTCTTGTAGGTTGATACGAAGATATGGGTTGATGCTGGGTGCTTGAAGAGTCTGAGAATTCTTTAAATTTGTAGATAGGGCTTTAGTATAGATAGTCGTCCATTATTCTCTGTTAGTGTTAGCCATTGAAGATTGGAGAAAGTTGTAAATATTGTAACTTTTGTTTGGCTGGTTCGATTTTTAAATTCTTTTCATCCTTTTGTAGATCTCGTTGTTCCGATTTGTCCGGTACAAGGTTTTAAGTGATGCGGTGAATATTAAAGGTTTTCCAAAGTAAATGATAGCGATAAAAAGGTAAACTGCATTGTTGAAGAAAGTAGTAGTAGTAGTGGTTAAGACAAACAGAGAAAAGGAATAAAGGCTCACCGCATTGCATAAACAAAGAATGACAATGAGAAAAAAAAAAAAAAAAAACAGAGGAAAAATTACAAAATTAGAAGCTAAACAGCAGAAAAATATGGAATAGCTTCAAGATCGCTAACTAACTTAGCACTACTCCTCAAAATACGGAATGAATCCCAAAAATGAAGATCCGACGAGACCCCAACTTATTCCACATCTACCCATGTATGTAAATAAATACATTTTTCACAAATCCAAGAGACAATCATTCCAACTGAGCCCTCTGAAAGGCGGAACTAACAGAAAATTTCCGCTCTGTATTCTAAGGCTGCAAATACACTTGAAAACATGCATTGTGACAAGTAGATCAAATGAGTAGCATCGCCTCGTCAGATAAATCTCGCACATTTCTCTACCCCAAACGATCTTATATGCAAAATGAATTTTGAAAACATGTTTTATAAAAATGTCTTTATTGCATGCAAATGTGACCCAAGTAGCATCAACTCATCGGATTTTACTCGGCTGATCATCGAACTCCTCGTAAGCTGATCCCGTAATGCACGATGACATCGTCCCGATCAGTATCCGCGCTCGGTTTTCGATGAGCTACTTTTCATCGGAAAGCGATATCCTTCCGATCAACTTTCCCGAGCACTGCTCGTAAATTGCTCCAAATCTCATCTTATTTCGAACAAAACTCATCGGATTTTGCTGCTCGGATTCTGTTTGGTCGATGAGACATATTGGAGCAATTCCCGATGAGAACTCATTTTCATCGGGTTTGCCGATCATCGGCTGATGAGATTATGCTGCTAGGGGAGCGTCTTATATTGCATTAAATTCTTCAATACGAACAAAATTATGCTTCCTGAAAAATGTTTTACTAATTTCAGGTCAGTTATTTATAGTTAAGGTATTTATCAATTACTCGCCCAAGACTTTAGATAAAATTTACCTAATTTTAAAGCATTTAAACAATTTTATAAGATGTGGAGAGCATTTCTTCAGCATGTAATGTTTGTCATTTATTTTCTTACGATATATGCAGTTATTTGCTGACATTTATTTATCCCATATAAAAAGTAAACGAAAAAATGACATCGGTACTTTTATTTACTAATGTTTTTCTTCATTCAAGTAGAACTATGATTCAGTATTTTCACTCAAAATAACTGCCTTGGGATGCCCTACAGCTAAACAGACGGTTCTTTTATTCCTCACAGTAATGCTTAAACTCATGTCCTGGAATAACCTTCAGCTGAGCTGTTACAGAATGTTATTTAGTCACAAAATTATGTGCTTTTAAAGAGTTTTCAATCTAGGTAAGAGGTAAAAGTTACAAGAAATTCAAAGGAGACAAAAAAAAAAGAGGCTGATGAGGCATGAAGGAGAAACTATTTTCTTTCTGAAAATGTCTGAAACCACAGAATAACCTAGGGTTTTCCAAAAAAGTTTCTGTAGACATGTTAAAGTTTTACAAAAGTTTCAATTGCATTGTGGAACAGTCTGAAGCAAAATCTGACAGGATACCATTGCTCAAATTTGTAATCACTCATTTTTGTAATGCACAAAGAAAACACAGTGAATGATTAAGATCACAAAGAAGTAAAAATGTGCTCCTTCTAGTTCTACCTCGTACTGTAGATGAATCTTAAAAGATAATGCATGTTAACATACCACCATTCTAAGCCTTATTTACATAGCGTTGTCAAGTCAAGTCGGGTGATAAGTTACCAGTCTTTTTTCTTCACTTACGATATTTGTAAGTATAAAAATAAATGAGGCTTGAAAATGTAAAAGGTTTTGAATTGAATGAAAATAAAGAAAACTGAATGTTGCCTTGGCTAAAAGTAACTCAATTCTAAATGAATAATCGTAATTTTCTCTTTCATTTTCATTCAATTTCATTTCTATTTAGTCTGCGATTTTGCAACGGTTTTACGTAAAAATAAAAAATGTTTTATTGTACATGATTTTTTTTTAACTTTCGAATTTTTTTATCTATTGATGATAAACAGCAATTTTCCGATTTCTTTCCGAAATCATTTTTTTCTACTACCTTATTTAAGCACATTTATGTGTAATCAATTTTCCTCGAACCCGTCAAAGGACCAAAGATGGAGGACACAGTAATTTTGAACTCTAAACGCTAATTATCCACCGTGGAATGACGTAAAATGAGCGAAGTTCAGAAAAAAAAATATGTAAAAAGAAGTGAAGTAACACATTAAATGATTCGTCTTGATAACAGTGTTTGTTATACTGATAACTTCCTGAATTAGGTGACAATACGAACAATCACTTGTTATAAACATTGAAAAGGAAGGATAAATTTTTGCTCCATATTATCATAGGTGAATATTTACTTTGAGTAGTAGGCGGGTATCAAAAAAGGGATTTACGTTAGATTTTTTTTTTTTTTTCAGAAAAGAAAGTTGAGAGCGGGGAAGAATTTGTTTGTGTGTTACCAATGATGATAAAAGCAGGTAGATTGGTGAAAATATTAGTTATTTCACTGATACTATTGTGTGTGTGTGTGTGTGTGTGTGTGTGTGTGTGTGTGTGTGTGTGTGTGTGTGTGTGTGTGTGTGTGTGTGTGTGTGTGTGTGTGTGTGTGTGTGTGTGTGTGTGTGTGTGTGTGTGTGTGTGTGTGTGTGTGTATAAACAAATAAAGAACTTTAATTTTGATATCAATAATTCAAATGATGTTTTTTGCAATTATGAATTGCTATAGGTGTACGTGCGTGAGTGTGATGATTAGAAAACATGTGCTGCATGGGGCCCCTGCATAGGCCGGTGAGAAGTTCCGAAATAGCGGAGTACCAGGGAAACGTTGGCAGACTACCAATCTGAAAGAGGGACGACAGTACGTTTGTTGTCCAAAAAGAAAAGACTACTATTTGTCATCAAAAAAGAAATTTGAATTTTGACGTCGTGATTTCAAATTAAGTTTTTCATAATTATGAATTGCAACAAGCGTGTATGTGTGCAGGACACCACCAGGCAGCAGACTCCGAGTCAAATCTGAAAAGGAACCACACGACAGCTACGGTCGAAAGTAAAAACTAATAGCTGTTCGTCATTGCTCAAAAAAAAAAAAAAAAAAAAAAAGCTTAAGAAAACCCGTAAATATTGTGAAAAAGCTAGGAAGAGAAAACGTTCGGCAATTCAAAAATTGCGTTTTTTCCTCGTCGATAAAACATTTCTTCTCGCTCCTTGGTTGAAAGAAATCTGACAACAAATGAAACCCAAAAGTTCGATTACACTATGAAAAATTCTCAGCAACTGCTAAATGCCAGATTTATAGCCAATTTGAAATGCTCCAAGCTACGATAATTAACCTAAAAGTTTATTTAAGATGTAAAAAACTGCAAAAAATTAAATTAGGTCAAGAAAAAATCGTTTACTTGTCTTGAAAATATTTATCTTCAATCTTTTTGCACCTGTTGATCTTTCTTAGAATCTAATAAACTAATACATTTTAACAAACGATTATAAACAAAACTAAAAGTTGCCACTAAAGAAATTACAACTGAAATATAACTATAAATTAATGTCAAACAGTATGCTGCTGGAGAAAAATATTAGTTGGTTTCTATGCAGTCTTTAAAATATAAAATAATGTTTATTATGATATTTAAAACAAAAACATACATTAAATGTGAACTGTAATTTGTGTAACATTACAATTTTTTGAAAAATTGAGTGAACACCAGGCTACCATTCATGATCAGAAATTTTTTTAATTCGTCAAGCAATTTTAAGCCTTTTTTTTAAATGTTATTATTATAGTCATTTATTTATTCAAAATTATTTATCTACTCTTAAAAAATGAACTGTTTGGATAGAAGATACTCGGTAGAAAATTTATCTTATTTCACGAGCTCTTCAATAGCTTTATATCTTCAATAGTATTACCGAAATTTTCTCATAACATATAATTGACTTTTTTTTAATCTTCATCATTTTTAGATCCAGAAATTATTCCATGACTTCGCCAATTTTTCTACAATAAAACTTTCACTTGATGTGATATTATAAGTTACGTGCCACGAACAGAATAAACTTGTCACACGTCATTTTTCCTAAACCTTAATCAACGTGCATATTAAACGCATACCAATTCAGAGCTAGGTTAAAGTTGCTTACTGTTAGAAGAAGCAAACTCCACCCCACTCCTTAACCCTACACAGCATGGTGTTGCCAATTGGATACATGGACAATTTTTCCTCCTTATGACCAGTAGAATGTAGTCAAAAGGCAACTCAAAGTATAGAAAGAAAGTATTAGGTATCTTTAAAGCAATTATCACCATTTACACTCCATAGCTGACAACACTGGTCTATTACATGCTCTTAAATGAATACATATGCATAACTTTTGAAATCACTTAAACTACTAAGTTTTGAATTTATTTTTTACAATTAGATATTTTTCTTTGTCCTTTAAAAAATAATCTGAATAAAATAAGCATTTATCTTTCGTTTAAGATGCGTTTTACATCCAAATAATTCTTTAGAGAATATCTAGTACATAATACGTATCTGTAGCCATTTGGCAACATTATGCAGTAAACGTCTAGAGAACTCATCTCTGTAGTTCAGGAAGCACGTGCTTTGCTTATGTTTCAAGCTAGCTTCTTTCTCTTTTTGTCAATGCAAATTTGATTTCGATTCTTTGTCATGTAATTAGAAGCAGTTTTTTTTTTTTTAAATTCTATAAGCAAGAATAATGGCCTCAGTTAGGTCTATTTACTTCATTGATAACGATGGCAAAAAGAAATTATTGACGAATGAAATATGGAATGCTCTTTCAAGTGGAAGTAGTGAAGATTTAGATAGTAGTGATGAAGATCCAGCATTTAATCCTGATATTTTCTTTAATAGAAACCATGTGGATAATTATGACAGTGAAAATGATTCAGTATCTTATGAGAATGATGTGGATATTCCAGAGAGTTCAACTTCAAGTAAGACGTTACAGAAAAAAAAGTAATAAAGTTGAAAAGAGAAAAAATGACTTTTTAGGGAGAAAAAGTCCTTAGAAATAAATCCGACAGGAAAGGAAAACGTTATGTGAAAGTAAATTGACCTTACGTTATAACAACTTACAACAAACATATGGGAGGTGTGAACTTACTTGATAGTTTGATTGGAAGGTATAAAATAATCATGCGTACAAGAAAGTGGTACTTTTCGAATGTTCTACCATTTATTAGACCTCGCAATTATCAATACTTGGCTGTTTTATAAGAGAGTAAACAAACAAAAATTCAATACAGAACAGCCTTAAAAACTTCTTCATTTTAGAGTGCAATTAGCACAAACTTTGTGCTTACACGGACAGGTAAAATCATTAAAAAGAGAGAGGCCATTAGCTACAGATGAACTAGAGTTACAAACCGAAAAAAAAAGAAAGCTTGCTCAAGAGAGCCGCCAAAAGATATCAGATGTGACAGAACTTATCATTGGCCTGAACACAGTAAAAATAAACAACGATGTAAAATGTCAAATTGTAAAATATTTACAAGAGTACAGTGCACCAAATGTTCCATTCCTCTATGTTTTTACAAAGAAAAAAGAACTTTAAAATACTCATTTAAAATAACTTTTCTCTGTTGAATGCATGGTGTAGTTAATTGGCACATTTTTAATTTTTTCCTTTTGTGCTCATCTGCATGTTGTTGCCATTTGGCAACAAAATTATTTTTGATTAAAAAGGGTGAAAATTTAGAGCTAAATTTTTAAAAATATTTTTCCATGTTTTCTTGTTGCATTGAAGAACACATTTTTTTTCGAAGAAAAATAAAAAATCATGCAGTGTAGGGTTAAGACAGTACAATCATCAAAATTTTGAAACTTAGCAACACAATGCAGTCAGGGCACAATTTTGACCATAACTAGGAAACCATTATTTTTTTATTTCAGTAAAAGAATTTTTGAGTTTTTTTTTTTTTTTTTTTGCTTTTTTTGATGCAAAGTTTAGTTTGAAAGTAATTTCGAGGTTCCTCTGTTTTTAGTTAAGATTTACCACCCTTCTTAGCAAAAAGATTTTAACTAAATGTAGATTTTGAAGAAAATTAACAGTACTTATATTTAAAAAAATACTATGGAGACATAAAATTTAAGTGTGAAAGATTTTTTTTTCTCTTGTAATAACATTCATTACCGCCCCCTTTTTTGATCAGAAATGGTACTTTAAAAAGTGTTTCATCTCAAGTGATACAAAATACTTTTTTTTTTTTACTTGGCAGGCCCCTAAGTTTTTTGAGTTGAAGACCGTGCTTTTTGGGACTTTTGCGAAAACTGATATCGGATTGGATTAAAAATGTTTTCACTATGCTAATGCTTTTAGGGTTCGACTATAATAATGATATGAGTCTTCGGCATTGACTCTTACTACAGCTAAACTTTATGACGGTCACACTTCACTTTGGTAAGATCCAAGGCTGGCCGTTGGGAAAGAGAATTAACACGGTATGTATTTCCTTCATTTCTATACGTATTCACCAAATATGCAATTATGACAGTTTTAAGGGGGTAAATCATTTATAAAGCAAAAGTTAACTTTAAGCTTTTCTTCATGTTATTCCGTGGAAAGCTAAAGTGCGAAGGAATTCAGGGCGAGCGAACCATGGGGCGACAAACAAAGTTGGGCGCCAAGCAGAAAAGAAATAAGAAAAAAGAAGCGACACTATTTAAAAAGAAACAAAAATAAAATCGAAACATTTTCAACTCTATATTTTGAGACCCCCCCCCCCGCCTGAATATTGCGAAGTCAACCCCAAAATTTGGCTTTGTTACTACCTTTAACATTAGAGAGTCTATGAGAATGCATGTAATGTTTAATTAATATTTTGAAATAAAAAATTCGCTTAGTTGACCCTAGATTGCATAGAGCAGTCATTTTGACTGCAATTAGGGTTAAAAAATTTATGTATATAATGACACAATATCTTAGTTTTTTTTTTTTTTTACTTTTTATACAGCATATGAATATTTATTAGGGATGGACCGGATAGTGATTTTGCCGGATACCGGATATCGGATATCCGGGGGCTCATCTTAAGCCGGATATCGGATATCCGGAATTGTGCTGCCGGATATCCTGCGGATATCCGGCATTACAATTACATTGCATGTTCGCTTATTTCTATGTAATGCAGCTTCAAAACAATAAATCAAAGTTGTTTCTCGCATTATTTCTTTAAGAACATGTTAAATACTAGGGATGCACCGATTAATCGGCCATAATCGGCCACTTTGACGTTTATTAATAATCGGCAAAATCGGGCCGATTAATCGGCCAAAAAATATTTTTTTTAATTTTATTCTTAAAGTATACCTTCACTAAGAAACTACGATAAATAATTTTATTAAGAGTAATAATAATCCTCACAGTTGAATTAAAGTTTTTAATAAATTAATTCTTCTACTTTGAATAAGTATACATAGAAAATGTTGCAACATTTTTCATGTGGCGACAGTTTCCTCTTTAGTACAGTGTTTTAGATAACCTCTAATTTTCACAAAGAATAAAAGTCTTGAATTAAATTGCTACTAACTACTAAAAAAATTAAATTAAAAGTACTCCTAAATTGGAGTACAGATTCCCTTCCCCTTTTTCTGAATTTTTATGTCCAATTAACATAATTAACAATGTGTCAATGTAATGTTATTGACAATAATATGAAAATTGGTTCTAAGAAATTTGATAAAATATTGAAATTATTTTGTGAAAATTGGGAAAATGGAACAAAAATCTTCTCTTGGAAATAAATTACTTACTATTTCTAAACTCGGAATTGTATAAGAGAGAAAAAACAGTGCCACCAAAATTGGTAGTATTAAAAACAATCATCCTTATCGTTAATCGGCTGAGCCGATTAATCGGCCGATTATCAACAACCGATTTTCTCCTATTTCTCTCGAATTAATACATATTTTATTAGAATTTTATGAATTTAAACTTCATTACAAAGTAACACATTCTCTTATTTCTAATTTTGCAATAATATAAAGCAAAATGTTGCTTTAAAATTCTTTTTTTTTAAAAGAATAATACGCATGTAATTTTTCTAACATACAAGTTAAAGAAGAAAATATTAAAACAGGAGCAGTGTGTTAAATAATAATAATAATAATAATAAACTTATACTCAAATAATCAATTAAAAATTTTATATAACTCCAAAAAACAAAGGTAGGGGAGAGTGGTAATGAATGGGCCACTTTTTGGTTTTGAATTTTTGTAATTTTTTCTAACACTTTGTTTTAACTCTAAATTACTGTTTTAGTTACTTTACTTATCTGGCTATCTAAAAAAGTCATAAAAGTTGGATTAGCACATGTCTATAATGAATTATAATAGAAAAAAAAACTTTTGAAATTTGGCCCATTCAACCCCACCTATGGGGTTGAATGGGCCGTCAAAGGAATGGACCACTAAATGAATTCAATGAAAACATGTGGATTTAATCTTTTTTGTTGAATATGACAAAATAAATGTGGCACTTGACATGATGATACAAAATCATACTGATTTAAAATTATATAAACATCAAAACTGATGCAATTAAAATAAAACTGATGCATACCAATTGTAGCAGAAAAATGACTTAATAAATGAGATTGTAAGAAATAAATAACATCAAATATATATAAAAATAACAGATAATACACACTATAATTTAACAAAATTTATATATTTCAAAAATAATATTAAAAATCACTTTCAAAAACTTCATCTTCATTTTCAAACTTATCAAAATGTAAAAATTTTTTTTCAAATTTACTAGACATCGGGAATAATAAATATCTAACTTAAGTTACCAAGAAAGAAAATGAAATTGTACTGTGAGGAATATAATATGAAGGAGAGAAGGGGGCTTTTTCAAGCCACGCACTGCGACCAGAGGTCTATTGTACTATAGGAATCAGTAGCGTAGCTAGGGGTCCCAGCGCCCGTGGCGAACTTGAAAAATTGCGCCCCCCCCCTCGAGGTAGCTCTGATGGGAGGTCTTTGTGACCTCCCAAAATGCCCTTACTCCAAAAATTTTGATTTATTTATTCGAAAAATTTGCAGATAATATTGCAACATTTTGTTTCTTTTTTCAGCATTTTTACAATGCTCAGCGTTCCCCCTCATGTTATCTGTGAATAGACATGCCTGCTTGTGCGTGTTATTGGGTGGAATTCAAATTTTATTTTTTTACAAGTTTTTTGTTCAATTTGAGAATTTTTGTCTTTCGAACAATTTTAGTTCGGGGCCTTTCTACCTTTCCCCTTTATTTTACGTAAATTCAAAAAACAAATTATTCTTGCAATTCGTTATTAGACATAGTGTTTTTTTCCCCACACAAACAACTTTTATTTTAAATAGAATTTGTTTTAAAACACTAGAAGAATGAAAAAATAAACATACTTTGTGCATTCTAAATTAAAATGGAAACATTGATTCTATTGTACTTAGGAAATCAAAGAACATATAAAAAGCATAATTAGTACGACTAAAAGCTTTATAAATACAACTCTTTGCATATAGGAAAAAATTAAAGTTCGCTGATTTAGGCCTCCGATTATTTTTTGTGAATAAATACTTTTCATTCTAAGTATTTAAAATGTTCCAGAAACCCTCCGTTATTTAATACTAATATTATTTATGAGGGGAGTTTGGAGCGGGGCAATTGTTCCCTCCCTGGCTTTAAAAGTACCAGATGTATTTTCTTGTTTTTTTTTTTTTAATTTTAATTTCAAATACAGCATATACAAACATTTGCCAACAATAGGGGAGGTATTGGCGGGTACCAGACTGTGCTTGAACTGAGAATGATTTTAAAACAAAACTGAGCAGCACGTATATTTGTGTACCGTTTTAAAGAAGCGGCTCGCCCCCCTGAAGTAGCGTAGAGTACACGCATCTTCCCTCAACATTCACTTGGCGTTTCCTTGTTCAGTAATACATGAGAAACAATAGCTATTTTTATTTATTTTACAATAGAAAGAGCACAAAACATATTGCTCTGGCGTGATTACAAATCGAGTTTAATCCATCCCAATAATACTAAAACGGTAATGAGTATAAAGAACAAAGTAGTGCTATATATAGTTTAGAAGTGACAGTACTTCAATAAAGTACATATAATCTAAAAAAAATTCCAGAGTACGAAATTGAAACTCGCTAAAAAAAAATAGGGTAGACCGGGGCTATTTGGCATAAGGAGTACGTTGGCATTGTGCCTACGTACACATCTAGTACACAGTGCCCACAGCGCTGCCGTTGTAATGAGACATACTCGGCAACCTTCTGCATCATCCACAATAGTTATAGTGTCTTGCTAGCGTGTGTTCGAAAAATGTGCATTTTTTTTTTTTTTTTGTGTTTTCCTTTCTGGTGAGTAATTTTTTTTCTAATTTGCTTTTCAGTTTTCAGTACCCTTAAATTTTGTTTTTCAAGTACTCCGAGTTTATGGTGGATACAGTGACTAAGTAGCCTGGGGGTTGATGCAGTTACTGGATTCCCAGTCATTTGTATTCGGGGCAGGGCCACCATGTTATCCAGAAAATGCCTTTGGGGCTAGTTGGCATTTTCAGCTTGGGGTATATTGGCATAGGCCAGCGATCTATGCCAAATTATCTACCCTTGATGTTGGCGTGACATCGCATATTTATAGATACCTACACAGACCTAACTGATGTCCCTTCTACTAGGGCGGATAATGCTGGTGTTTAAAATGTTCCCACTACTTGTTAGGGGTAGTACTAGTGTTAAAAATATCTCTATTACTAGCGTCGAAAGGAGTGAACCTTTAAACCCCACTCCTCCGAAACATGTTGACTTGTGACCCCTAAAGACGTTCAGCCTTTTCCAAAAGCAGGGCCATGAAAACAGACAATCAGAGGCAAAAACAGGAGGCACTGTACAGTCCGAACCAGCACTCCAGTTAAAAATAAACTGGCAAAAAAACTGAGAAAATAAAAACATTTTACGTTGATGGGATAAAGAAAGAAAACAAAAACAATGACTACAAAATTAAAGAATAATCATAAAGAAACTTTCAAAGAAGGAAGATATTAGTAGCACTGAAACTGATGAGCCTGTCTCTGATGCTATACCGTATGCTGATAGTGAGGATGGTCATGAGTTCTTGTTTCCTCAGTACAGTTATGAGAATAAAGTTGAGCCATTACTACTGGATCTGGTCTGCCCCAACCTTCCTACACAGTCTCCACCTGCAGATGAGACAGCATTAAATGCTGCTGTTGGAGCTGATTAGGAGAGTATGGGATAGTGAAGTATGAAGCCCGCAAATATCCAGGGCAAATACTTAAAGTCGATTACGAGGACTTTTCAGTCTCCACTATGGTGAAAACTACAAAGTACTGAATGTGATTAGAGCCGTCCGATGCTCATCTGAATATAAGATTAACTCTCTATTCATATGAGTAAGAACCCATCTTTTGCAGTTGACATGAAGCATTTCTAACCTACTTGCAATGCTCATACCTGTGTTTTAAAGCTTTGTTTTGAAATATTACCTTATAATATATTTAAATAAATATTTAAAAATTAAAAAAAAATGTTATATTGTTGTAAATTTATCATTTCAAACAACGTTATACCAACATACACCGATGCATCTGCAAACCTACCCCGACTCCGGGGTAAGTTGGCACTGTTGAGGAGCCTTCGGAGAATATTTTTCTCGAACTCCCCAGTGAATTTTAGAGGATGTTCCTGGTGGTTTTTGTAGCCAAGATGTTACCCTATTAGAGGCATAAATTACTTTTATCGTAAGTACAACAGAAAAAATTAGAAAAATCGAGAAGTAAAAACTATGCCAAATAGCCCCGGTCTCCCCTATTTATCAAACTTTTTTTGTTTGAACCTACTAACATTCTATACTGAGATATCGAAGCACAAATACAGTTTGAAAACGTTACTCGTTCAAAATCGCGCTCCGCTATACTTGTGTTACTCATTTTCGGAATTTTCATTTAATGTAGGCTCTTGGTACAAATTTCTAAAATAGCGAAATTGGCGAGTCGTTTTTTTAGAAACCTCCTACTCTGGTTTTTGAGAAATACATGTTGTTCTCTCGCTAGTTTTTGCCACAGCAAAATTGTTACCAACAGAGGAGTTATTTTCTGTCATCATAAAATTGCATTCCAAAAATCTGTATCCGAAATGTCCGATTTTTTAAAATGATCCGATTTTTTAAATCGTGGAACATTATTTCTGAAGTATAGTATGTAATTGATAAGTTGAAATGAGAGAGAGATATCGTGAAAAGAAAAAAAAATAGACAGGAAAGAAGCGTTTGTCCTGTAGCGTGGGGCGCAATTTGCGATGCTCGGGATGTCAATTGAATTTTCACTTTTTAGCCTTGACCAAATTTTTTTTTTTAATTGGTCAAAATTCCGCCCCCCTGGCTGCTGCGCCCGTGGCAAGAGCCACTCCTGCCAACCCCTGGCTACGCCACTGATAGGAATATAATATAGATCTGTAAATTATATTTAGAAGTTACTACAAAACTATTTTGACGACAGTAATCTTAATCTATGACAGTCAGTTGTGTTTCATATTAATGCGAAAATCCAAAGAAAAGAAAGAAAAACAATATTTAGGTGGCCCATTCATTACCATGACATAGTGGCCCATTCAGCCCCACCTATACTTTTGGAATACATTTAGGTTTTTTGAGTACATTGAATTTAAATAACATCAAAATACATCTTAAAATTAGTTTATAGATATGGAAAGACTAATTTATACATATGTATGCAGTGAAATACTTGGTACATTTTAGCTAGGAAATGTTTTACTAAAAGGGGAAAAACTTACTTTTCAGTCAGATTCTTGACCATGCCACTCTAGTTTGAAAATGGCTCAGCGCAAACGAATGAAAATTGGATGAGTTTAGTAGAACAAATAGCTACATCTATTAACGGCATCAAAAAAAAAAAAAAAAATTCATGCAAATACTTTTTTATATTTTGTTAGTGGCCCATTCATTACCACTCTCCCCTACATATTTTCTGATTCAAATCAGCAGCTTAAATATATTTTTAAGAGTTACGCTAAAGTTGTTCACTTTTTAAAAAACAAATGAGTGAACTTATACTTAAATAATCAATTTGAAATTTTACTTTAGTTCCAAAAAATTAAGATACACATTCTTAAAAGTAGCAAATTATCATTTTAAATACATTAAGAGTCATGCTAAACACATTCACTTTTTTAAAAACAAATTAATAAACTAATTCTTAAACAATCACCTAGAAATTCCACTTAATTTTGAAAAAAAAAAAAGATATTCTTGGATGCAATGTTATATTTATGGGTTATTCCAGCCGAAATGGTACAAATCATGTCTGAAATTGTCGAGTTAAGTTTATCAAATGAAGTAATTTTCGCCAACTAATCATTGTTTTAAAAATTATTCTCTGTTTATTTGTGCATAATAAAGTGTAAATGGCTTGTATATGAGTCATTCATTGAGGGTTTTGAATAGTTTGACCACTTTGTGTAACAGAGGAGACAAATGAGGTTTGAAAAATATATTTCTAATCGCGAAGAAAAGTTAATTACAGAACAAGTATAAAATGGACTAAACATCCTGAAACTAATTCTGTCAGCAATTTCAAGAAAAAATATTTTTTGCACCATTAATGCGACTGTAACAGAATGGACATCCCACAGTGCAAATTAACTATCATCAGCAAAGAATTTTAGGCTTATCTTAGTTGCTGACTATATAATTCAATGCATCAAAGTAATCACAGCAGATGCATTACTTGTACTTCTTTAAAAAAAAATATCACATTGAATACAATTGCTTATTTTATTTCTGAAAGGCTTGTAACAGAGTGGACAGTTTGAAACACAAAAAATCAGCAGAAAGGGTGTCAGAAGAATTTTTTGTGCAGTGCATTGCAAATGATTTTGTTGTTGCATTTCAGCTTAATCTGAAATTGCGTTTTAAGTCCTAGCAATTTAAAGCTGGGGCAGATCATTTTTTCTTTCTTTTGCCAAAGATTTTTTTTTTTTTTGAGTCCTTTATAAATGGCTTATGCCTAAACAAGTAATACTTGGTTACATACAATTAGATGGAGAACAAATTTAAAAATACAATTAATTGGTGGTAAATATTAAAATTAATTACCAAAATTCTGGAGAATCGGGACTGATTTGTAAAATTTTCGCTGAAATGACCGGCCAATGTTAGATCGGTTATTTATTGCATTTTATTTTCAATTATAATGAAGCAATAATAGTGGCAAAGTAAAAAATATCTAATTATAACATTGTTGGGTGTTGATAGATCGCAATTTTTGTTAGAAGTACAAAAACTAAAAATAAAAAAAGTCAATAAATAAAATAATTTGAGAATTTATATTAAAAGCTAAACTGCGATTAATTTTTATGAACTAACGATATGATCGCAAGTTTTTTTCAACCTTTTGTCGCACATTAATCCTTGAAGGTTTGTCGCTTTTTCTTTTTAAATATTTTAACTAAAATATTTTTGAAAAGATGAAGACAATCATACTTTATCTGGAAATTGTGAAAAATCAAATATGCAGAATGCTTCCATGTCCAGTACAAAGTCGAAGGAATAACTTATAATTTTTGTTTTAGAAGCAAAAATTGGTAAAAAGGAAAGATGAAAAGTAATTACATCATCTAAAAGATTTATCAAACAATGAAATTTTTAACTGGGATTTTTGTAAAAAAGAAAATATTCAATTAGGTCATCACATCATACCGGATAACCCTCAAATCAATTTCGGATATCTCCCGCATCAATACCGGATACTTTGCCGGATATCCTGCAAAAATCTTCCGGATATCCGTATCCGGGCCGGTCTGCCGGATCGGATATCCGGAAGTACCGGATACTTAAAATATCAGCCGGATAGGCCGGATACCGGATAGTTACCGGATATCCGGTCCATCCCTAATATTTATTAATAACTATAGTTACCCCCCCCTTCTCCTTCATTTCTGGTATATTTATGAGTGATATCTATATCCCTAGTAGCATAATCTCATCTGCCGATGATCGGCCATTCATCGAAACTCCATAAAATTCTCATCGGCCGATGATCGGATTCAATGAGTTCTCATCGGGAATTGCTCCAACAACAATTGCTCCATCGGCCAAACAGAATCCGAGCAGCAAAATCCGATGAGTTTTGCACGAAATACGATGAGATTTGGAGCACTTTACGAGCAGTGCAGTCCCGTGCCGATGAATTTAGAAGGAAATTTGATCGGAAGGATATCGCTTTCCGATGAAAAGTAGTTCATCGAAAACCGTGCTCGGATACTGATCGGAACGATGGCATCGTGCGTTACGGGATCAGTTTACGAAGAGTTCGATGATCGGTCGAGCAAAATCCGATGAGTTGATGCTACTTGGGATTGCCCAAGCAGTCAAAATGACTTGCTTGGCCAATCTAGGGATAAAAACAAGCAGCCTTTAACAAAATCTCTTTTTCGAGTTTGAGAACATAAGAACTACATTTTAGTTGCTTTTCGTCAACCGCTCTTACCAAATAATACTTTAGCTCTTACTAATTAAACAAATCAGGACCGTATTTAGGGGGACTGTTTTTAGGATTCAAACCTACTGCGAAAATTTTCGAAAATTTTCCAAAAAATGCTTTTTATGCCCTTTTTTGCTGAAATATAATATTATTACTATTTTATTTTTAATTTTCTTATTTACTTTTCAATTTCATTTGAAAAATGAAATTATCATTATTTAATGATAGTACAAATCAATTGATTTATCTGCAGTATTTATCTTTATTGTAGTTTTTCTAAACATAATTTCATATACAGCAATACAACTTTTTACTGGGGTGAAGATGCTTTGTACACATGAGAATTTTTAATGAAGAAAATGTGTTATTATTTTATTTTTTATGTTAATGCCTCTTAAGCATCTACTGTAACAAAGCAATAGAATATAGAACATGAAATCACATTTTATTTATCAATTATATTTCACGAGAAATATGTTGGTAAAATCCTCCCTCAAAACAATAGTCCTGTTATGCCCTCGATATAAATTGTTGGAAATTTGTGGCTACTCCCTTTGAGAATCTCTTTTTCCTTTGTTCTATAATCAAATTCTCTTTCTGAAATCGAATAGTGGATATTCCTCACTTAGTAGCGATGAACTTTCATGAATTTTTGCTCATTGTAAACACCTGCAAAATGAACTTTCATGAGTTTTTGCTTATTTTAAAAACACCTGCAAATTGAAAAACCGCTTTGAATAATTGCTTTTTGGTCAAGAATAGCTGAAACGGCATTTTAATAACAGGCATCGTTGCTTTTGAAGAACTTTCACCCGTGGAGTAAAAACAAAAAATGGCTACCTGTGCTATCACAGAAAAAAAATTAAAATAAATTTCGATTTAATAGCTGCGGTTTCATCCCGCGATAAAAATTCAAGAGGCGGAGAAAAAGTTTTCCTTTCATTGTTTTTTTTTCGTTGTGAACAGTGGCGGTGATTGGGGCCTAAAAGTGAGGGGGCAAAAAGAAATTTGGTAGCTATGCCCTTGATTTTAGGATATATTTTGGTGACAATAGAAAGGGAGTCTTTGGAGGTTCTCTCCCATAAATGCTTCGGAATTGTTGTTTTAAAAACGTTTTCAATATATTTTTAGCAGTGGGGAATGAAGAGGAGGTTTAAGGGGCTCATCGAAATTTTTACTCTCGACAGGCTCGTCATTTAGGGGGTCGGGTGGGGGGATGGGTCAGTTGCCCCCCCCCCGCCGTGACTTTGGGAAATCAATGTATTTACTATAAGTGAGCGTGGTTTTTGTTGTTTTCCGATGAAATCGCATTGTGTTTGCCCCCTTTCACACCCTGGAAAAACTTGAAATGACGGGCCTGACTGTCGGAAATTCTTAGAAGCTAATGTGAAAAAAAAAAAAAAAAAAACTTTTCGGCTATGCTTGATGATGTAAATTAAAAGGTTAGACGGGGTCTTAACTGCAAAAACTTTTAAATTGGCATTTTGAAAATGCAAATTTTAATCATTTTTAGCAAACTTTGAAGTTTCACCTCTTTGACGAAGATTTTGCAAAGTAAAAGCACAAAAAAAGTTATTACAAGCTACTTTTGGGTGACTTAAAGAGGAATAAAGGAGTTAAGATGTTTTCCCCCCATACATTTTTTGAGTTGATGAAGGCCTAAAAAGTTTTAATCTTAGACTTCCTAAGCGATTTCAGAGAACGATGCGAGAACGATGCGGGGGACTACCCCGGATTTTTTCTAATTGCGGAAGATCATAAAGAAACGTCCCGTTACACGATTACCAGTTTTTCTACTACACTGGAATTTTAATCAGAAAACATACCATTTTTAAACGAATTAACTTTTGCAAAAATGAAATTCATGAAAGATTTTAGATAGTCAAGTTGCTTAAGGTGCAGGGTGATTAGCTGTACAGTTAGTAGGGTGAGTTCTGGTAAGTGCGTCCACGGGGTAAGTGCGTCCACTGGGAATTATATGAACACTGTCCTGAAATGGCTTCTGCAACACATCGACTATGTTAGATAACTGTCTAATGATAATTTCAATAAGTACACTGTTAAAAATTTAGACAATTTTTATGGTAAACTAGCTGCCAGGGCAGCTAGATTAGCTTCCTGCGGCATGTTGATGCATAACGTCCCCCCTCTCTAACTTTTACCTCATTCTGAAGTTTTATTTGATATAATTTAATGTTCATTCGATTTCAAGACGTACCACGAACGTGGCCCGGCGTTGCACGGGCACTTCGTGCCCTGAAAGTAGTGAGGAAAATGTCAAGAAACTACTCCCCGCCAAGGCGGCTCGCTAACAGGCGCTTCACGCCTTTACTTTTTTCCTGTATAAAAAAAATCATTCGAATTATTGAGATGCTTCGCGCCTTCAAGATGGTGAGGAAAGTTTCAGTAAGTTCAGCTCAGGCGCGGATCCAGAGTGGGGTCATGCGGATCATGACCCCCCCCCCCCTTAACCGACCAAATATAGCAAAAAATTGCATTTTTGGGACTTATTTTACGAAAAAACTGCCAAACCCCCCCATTTTTGCACAAAAATTGCACTTTGACCCCCCCCTTTCCGAAAATGACCCCCTCCTTAACCAGAAGCTGGATCCGCCCTTGGTTCAGCTCGCTCAAAGGAGAAAAAGCAGACATTGATACTCAGTTTTTAATATAAGTAGATGGCTCTTCAACAAATGAATGTTTCAAAATATTACAAGTAGCTAGCGATAAAAATACTATGTAAGTCGCCCGCTTATAAGTTTCGTGTTTGATTTAGTTAAGCCTTCATTCAAAATTCTCATTTTCATTTTTATTATTGTTTCATGGCATGGCAACCACGTTTTGCAATGCAAGAATGGATTTCATATTTAATCATTTATTAGGCTTAATAGCTTTAAACTTGACTACTTATTAATTGATATCTTCGCTAATTAAAATCGTATAATTATATAGATTGAAACTAATGAAGCTTGAAAAATTACCTATCTATCGGTACCTGGTTCGACTTTCAGTTCATTGGCGTTCAGGAGAAAGAAGCGTGACATAGAAAGATAGTTAGAAAGAAAGATAGTTAGAAAGATAGTTAGAAAGATACTCAGTTTTTAATATAAGTAGATACTACTGTAAAATGTTGTGTTTACGGTACTGAATATTTTTATAGTAATTTGTACCAAGAAAAATAAACGATTATAGCTCCAATTGATACACCACGTGACTTACTGTGCGAAACACCTATCACTCTGTTTCCGTTCAATGGATGTGTTCGATTTGGTATAGTGGGTAGCAAAACCAGTAAGTGAACATAGGGTTCCAGGATCGATCCTTGCCACTCGCATCTTACGCTTTTTATAACTTGTTTTTTCTACCGTTAAATTTTACAGTAAAATTAGATTTTACGGTAAAAGTTACTGGCAACATGGATGCCAGTAACTTTCACTGTAAAATTTAAGAATTTTTTTAAACAGTGTAGAATTCAGGCCTGGATTCAATAGACGAAACACAATCAGAGATAACTTAAACGTCTTCAAAAAAACTCTAAAGTAAAGATTGAGAAGGTTTTGTTTCAGTTTCTCTTGTAGTCATACCAAGCAATCGAAGTCAAGAAACGCAAGTTGTTTCTTTTAAGTAATAGCTACTAATAACATACATGGGGTATTTTGATCAAATCCTCTAACTAAAATTTGTTTACATGACGGTACGCACTTTCTCTTTCTTTAAAGTAAGGTGGGGGTAAGTGCGTACCATTATGATGGGGCAAGTGCGTATCACTGTCATGAGGCATATGCGTACTATTATGCGGAGCAAGTGCGTACCATTATGATGAGGCAAGTGTGTACCATTACGTTGAAAATCCGACTCTCGTAATTCACCTTTAATTTTGCTTATAACTCTTTTATAAGCCGATTATAAATCCGACATCATTTCCATCAAGTACTTATATTTACATTGAATGTGGCATAAGATTTCAATTTTATTCATTACCTTGAAATATATTGGCTATTAGATATCAGTTAGTAAATTTTTCGTTGAAAAAAGCGATCATAAGCTATACTTAATTTAAACCAGGATGACAAATGAAGCAATGAAGTTAAATGAAACACTAAATAAGGAACCAACTGGTTCAAAAAACGAAGGTGGAGCAATGAATAAATTATATTTAAGAAAATTAAGAACACGGTGTGAAAAACTATTTCAATGTACAAGAAAAAAAAGTACAAGTAACATATCATGATAAATTATTTTCTTCTTTTTTTTACTCTTTATTTTGTGTTTTTTCTTACTGCAGCTGATTCTAATACGAAAAATATTTTAAAACCGTATTTATTCAAAAAAAAAAAAAAAAAAAAACGAATTATTCACTCAGGTCACCTAACGATCTACCATACAAATAGAATTAAAGAAAATCACAGGGGTACGCACTTACAACAACGCTATTGGACGCACATGTCTCATCTTACATTTAAGAAGGGGTAACTGCGAACCCTGGCTTAAACACAGACTGATTAATGTAGTAAACCAAAATAAACTAGGTAGACTATAAGTGATTATTACTAAATAAAAACAACTTACATTTGTTCACTTGGTCTTATAAAAGGACAAAGGAAGAATCACAGACACAACTCTCTCAATCTTCAAATCACAGTTGTTCGCAAGACACGTGGGATATCACTGATTGCGTTTCATCCATGCAAGCAAGTGCTGATCTCTAGTATTAGGAATTATCCCAAGCCAATAACCTAACATATTTAATATGTGCCAGAAGTTTTTTCCTGCTCATATTCACATAATTTAAGGTGGACGCACTTACCCCGCTAGGTAGGGAAAGTGCGTAAATTAGAATAGGTGTCATAAACCAGGTCACAAAACCTATGCCTATGGTTTAGTTAACATATTATATGCTTGAAAATCTTAGTAGAGGATCTGGAAAGAAAACTAAAAAAAAAAAAAATTGTGAGTGTACAAGATTTTTCGACATAGCAGCATCCTTGAGAACATGAACTTTGAAAATAAGGGTACGCACTTACTAGAACTCACCCTATTATTTTCTTTCATTTTGCCACCAAAAAAATTATTTAAAAAATAATGTTACCAAACATTTGTTTAAATTTAATTGATTCGTGTTTATTTTTGTCAATCATGCGTACTTTCTCAATGGCTCACTTACTTATCCCGGTAACCTTGAATATAGTGGGAGGGGGAGGAGAGGAGAGCCGAATTGTTGTTCGCTTGTCCTGAATTTTACAGTCGGGCCGACTCTGACGCTTGCTTAATTTAAGCAGAAGGGCGATGAAAAAAATTCTCATCATAAGTAAATACTTTTAATCCTAAGTAAAAGTATTGGGTCATTTAAAAAGTCCTCGCGCTTTTTTCTAACCAGATGGTTTGACGTATATATTTCGAGTAACATTAATACAATTGCGTTATATGAGTATTCGTTTGAAAGGTGGCATTTCAGGCTACCTTTTTGTGACCACGTTCAAGTATTTCGCCAATCGAGTAAAAAGTTCTAGCGCTTTAAAAATGACTGAAATATCTGAAAAATACGATAGGTAATGCTTTTTCACTGCAAAAAAGATAAAAACGCCACAAGAACGGCCGATGTTTTTTAAAAAATGTTATATAAGGATGCAATGAGTGAACGCCTTAATCAAAAGAGGTATACTCTATTCCGTTCCAGAAATTTCGATGTCGAAGATACACCTCTCTCTGGTCAGATATTCACTGAAAAAGTCGATGAATTTTTTCAACTGGTTTAGCGGGACCAACGCTTAAGCTCTTAAAAGATGAGGAGACACTTAGCATCAACCACATAACAGTTTGGGATCCTCTGAAGAGAACAGGTTGCTCAAAGAAGTTCCATGTTTGAATGGCACGAGAATTACCGAAAAAAAAATTATCGACAGAGCTACCATCAGTAAAACGCTTCTAAGGAGATCCGAAATCGATTCTTTATGAAGCAAATTATTACAGGAGATGAAAAATGGATTAGATACGAGACAATGAAATGCATGCGATCTCGGTAAAGGGCTGTGACCTACCACAAACGACTTCAAATCCAGGATTGACGGTCAAAAGGTGTTTCGTAGAAATGGAAGGACATTGCTCATAATGAACTGATACAACCTGGTGCAACAGTGAATTCTGTCCTCTATTGTGTATAACTCAACTGTTTCAATGAAGCAATCTAGAAAATGCGACCAGAATTGGCCAACAGAAAAGGAGTTGTGTTCCACCATGATAACGCTAAGCCACACTCATCTTTGATGACTTAGAATAAATCGAAGAAACTTGGTTATGAACTTTTGGTGCATCTAACGTACAGGCCGGACCTTGCTAATTTTGATTATCATTAGTTTCAGTCTCTGAAAAATTCTTTTGATGGCAAAAAATTGGCTAACTGAACAGTCGCTGAAAATCATTTGGCTAAGTTTTTCGCCGATAAATCTCAGAAGTTTTAGACCAATGAAATTATGCAGCTACCGAGGGAATAGCCAAAGGTCATACATACTAATGCGCATATACACTTAGATTAAAATTAATTTTCAAATTAAAAAATTCTTACGAAAAAAGCGCGGAGACTTTTTAAATAACCCAATATTTACGTGGGAGTTCCAATGTTTCAAATAAAAAGAAAATGGAAAACCGTGAGAAAGAAAATGATCAATTAGTTATGTCGTCAGAAAAGAAGTTTAAAAAATTATATTGCAATACTGTCGGCCCCGCTTAAATGAATACTGCCCGTTCCCAGAAATATTATTCGTATAAGCGGGGTATTCGTTTATCCGTTACTCGATTAAGCGGGGACGACAGTATATGCTTTACCTTGTATGAACTAAAATTACCTTTAAATATTTTCTCACTCATTTTTTACAAGTAGCGAAATTCACTCACCCATTTTTCCCTACCTATTGGGAGGATCCGCTGGATCTGCGAATTTTTCTTTTTTTATTTTTCTGTTTTAACGTATTTTCTTTTTCTTTTAATTTTTCTTTTACTTGTATTTTTGTCATGTTTTGTATGGATCTACGAATTTTTCATGTTTATTTTTCTGTGTTTACTTATTTTCTTGTTCTTTTGCTTTTTCCTTTATTTGTAATTTTTCATCTTTTGTACTTCAGCTTTATTGCGTAAGCTTGCTGATTTGGTTCCACTGAAAATAAAGTACGAAAAAAAAGTTGAGTTCCAACATTTAAAAAAACAATTTTTTTCGCGAAAACTTCTCCACATTGATTAAAATTGTATTTCATTTAGCCTTTTAGAAATATATTTTCATATTCATTAGTATTGTAATTATTCCTAAAGTAATTTCTTTGGTTATGTTTTTTGCGACAAAAAAAAATAATAATAAAGAAAAAAAATATTTATACATAATATTTCCACCACTAAAAATAAATAAATCACTTTTACTCAGAGCAAGAGTTAAGTAAATTAAATTCATGGCTAATCTGCTTGTATCGCAGACTAAAAAAATCATTCGATCATGATAAACATAATCGGTTTTCGCTGCGGAAGTTCCTTTTCGTTTTAATACGTTAAAAAATAATAATAACTTTAACGTTTTTCTTTCTCCCCTTTCCTTATTTTTACTCAAATAACTAAGCATTGTTTAATGCAGTTTAATATAACATTTTCACAAGTATTAGTTTGATTTATGAAAATATGTAGGCAAAATCGTCAACGCACGAATGCTACAAGTAACTATTTTATGGATTGTTTGAGAAAAATAATTTACTACTACTGTTTTATTTTTCTTCTTTTTATTTCTTTTCTTTTCGAGGAGACTGTATGCGTGTTAATTTGAAACGACCAGTTACAACGATAAAAATTATTTGCTGTCTGACCGTTCTGCAATAAAATTAACATTGACCGAACAGGAACAAAGTGTTTCATTGATATCTAACTTATACAGCTGTTTTTACAAATTAGTTAGGTAAGTTTAATAAAATATACACCTAATATTTTATTACCTTTTCTTAGTACATAGGAGTACTGAACACGAGCGGCTTAAAAGCAAACTGAGACGGCTTCCTCCTTCCCAAGCAGTATTGTTTTTTATTTTTCAGTCAGAATTTCCCGTTAACTAAGTGAAAAAGTGAGTTGACGTTCAATGTATTTTGTTAGCAGTTGAATTTCAAAAGAAGGTTTTAATAATCCGATAAATAGGAAAGTAGTCTGATTATCAGAAACTGGAGTTTGCATTGAATTGTCCTCACTTTTAATGGAGTGGGATTCGAATGTTTTTATTATGTCAGTAGAATTTGTTGCTATAATTTGCTAATTTGTCGCATTATAAAAATCCATGTTTTATTAATATTTCTAAATTGCTATCCCTCCTGTTTGAATAAAAATATCACTTTCTTAATTATTAGCTTTTTATTATCAATTAAATTTGCTTTTAAAATATTGTCCTTTTTTTTTTTTTTTTTGCTTTTCCTCCTTAGGGGCTCTGAATGATGTTACACTTTTTTTTTATCAATATGTTTGAACCCTTTCCTTCTTTTGTTGCAAAGTGTCACACATCATCATTTCCCCTCCTCTTTGTCACATGTCACACCATTTTTCATAAAGAGGTTCTTATGAAAATGCGCGATGACAACGCTTCTTTTAATGTCACACTTCTCGCGCAAAGTCACACACCCTCTCCCTCTCCTTTGTCACAAACTGTCACAAGCTCACGAACCCTTCTCGCCCTGCAAGCGTGACAAAATTTGTGGACAGCCTCTAAAAGTATTTGAAAATCAATTTTTATACTAATAGAAATAAGTTATAATGTTTGTTTTTTGTTCACCTACTAACAGTAAGAAAATAAATTGATAGCAAGGTATATTTTCTATAACTTTCCTCTCAGTCTCTATATTTAAAAGAAACATGGTCCAACTGCGAAATTCATCTTTTTTAAAATAAACAACATCGCACGCAGAAAGAAGCTTACTTCATTTGCATATCTTCTGCCGCAAGGATGAAGTTCTCGTGCTGCCATCTTTTATTTAAAATAGTGACTTTCATGACGAAATTATGCAAAGTTACTCAAAAGCAACGTGCATTTTAATTGACTCTGATGCGAGGTTTACAGCTTCGAATGTCTGTTATTTGGAACTGCTACAGTATTTTTGTAAAGAGTTTTTTAAATTAAATGTATGCATTTATTTTCCTTGAACTTTTGAAATTTGTATTACTTAGCAAAAAAATTTAAAGATTTTAATTCTTCAGATTACGTTAGTATGCGTATTATGTATACTTACGGGTATACTTATGTATACTTACGGGTACATGTATACTTACGGGATGAGTAAGTATTACTCATCCAGTAAGTATCCAGCAAAAACAAATTGTTAAAAGAAAAAAATCCAACTCGTTTACGATTTTAAGTGTAAATGTGGTGAAGGAATTTAAGAAGGGATTATGGTGAAGTTTGTCGATATGAATACGGGATGAAAGACTGGAAAACCTTGTAGAATCATATTTAAAAAAAGAGTAGCTGCTGTGAGAAAAGTTAGATGCGGCTTAAATACACATTAAATTCTTTTTGGTTCGGTAGTATGCATTTAATATCATTTCTTTTCAGCTTGATTTCCTAAAAACTTCAAACTGCATTGTTATTCTGTTTTTTTTCCTACAGAAAGCAAAATGAATTCCAATCTGTCATGAATTGAACATTTTTCGTAATTTCATGAAACATACATGAATTATATTTCTTCAACTTCATAATTAGATCTTAGCTAATTTAGCATATTGGAATTTAAAAAAAATATTGGTTTTGTTGAAAAACTACTATTATTTTTCTTGTTCTTATTCTTG